>OZ030381.1:1592121-1689867 GCA_964023945.1 Ectemnius cavifrons
GAGAGAGAGAGAGAGAGAGAGAGAGAGAGAGAGAGAGAGAGAGAGAGAGAGAGAGAGGGGGGGGGGGGTTAGGGTATGTCTTGTATTGTGTTATTTCTTGTTAATTGTGCTACTTCTGTTGGCTGTAAAACAAAATGATTAACATAGGTACATAAATTCTGAAATAGCAAAAGGAACATTTTCGGGAGCAGGAGCGTTTGGAAACATCGGGCGGCCACAGGGTAAAAACTAACAAATTGAATTTAAATATTACAACTTGCTACTTTCTACACCGTGTCCGTCCTGAGAAGGACGTAGGACGGGTGGCGGGTCCTGGAAGGTCTTGTGAGGATGGAGGAGGTGGAGATGGAGATGGAGGTAAACATTAGGCCTCCTCTTCAAAGAACAGCTCGTGGCCGTCGTGCGAGCTGTTCGAACGTGTGCCCCACGCTCTTCAATGCATAAATGCAATCGTCGCACCATACTGTCGCGCACATCCTGAAGATTGATAGTGCGCCGGATGGTGTTGGCGCACTCCATAATGCGCGCGATCAGTTCCTCCTCGGATTGTATGGGGACAGCATACACAAGAGTTTTAAGGTGGCCCCACAGAAAAAAGTCCAGGGGCGTGAGATCCGGAGAACGGGCGGGCCACTCTACTGGACCATGACGGCCTATCCATCGGTCTTGAAACGTGGCCGAAATGTGCTCCCGGGCAAGGCGGGATGAATGCGCGGGGGCACCGTCGTCCATCCACCACGTCGTCGCCAGGTCGATCCCTTCTGGAAGCAGGGCTGGCAGGTCCTCCTGGAGAGAAACCGCACGTATGCCTCAGCGTTCAGCCGTTGCGGCAAAATGAATGGACCAAGGATATGGTCGCCCAATATCCCGGCCCAAACATTTACCGCAAACTGGCGCTGAACGTTGTGAACACACGTAGCGTGCGGGTTCTCCTCCGCCCACACGTGGGTGTTGTGTAAATTAAGCAGGCCTGCTCGGGAAAACCCTGCTTCATCTGTAAAGATGATCCTCCGGAGGATATCCGGCTCATCGATTGTTTGTCGAAGCATCCAGCGGCAAAACTGGATGCGACGATCTGGATCGGCCTCCGTCAGTTCTTGCACCGGCTGGACATGGTAAGGGTGCATGTCGTTTTGGTGCAGAATGCGAAGCACTGTAGTTTGGCTGGTGCCTTCCGCCAGAGCGACGTTCCTGCTGCTCGCACCGGGATCGTTGCGGACGCGACGAAGAACCCGCTCGTCGAGATTTTGAGGGCGTCGAGCTCGTCCGCCGGTCGTGAACTTGCCCATACTTCCGGTAGCCCGGAGTCTTTGAGCGATGCGATCGAACGTATGTTCACAAGGGAGATCACGCCGCGGAAATAGCTCGGCATAGAGCCGACGTGCCTCGGCAGCATTTCGATGTGCCCGACCGTAGCACATGTGCAATCTCCTCCATTTCGAAATTTTCGTACATATTAATGTGCACTAGTCACTGGTACGCTAGGAACTGTTGGGAAGCAGCCTCGATTCGGTGGAATCGCGTGAAACAATTGCCGATAGGAATTATAACACGTTGCTCAGTAACGAACGGAATAAGTTCATTAAACTCCCCCGATGCCAAGACCCGATACTTCCTACAGCGTTTGTTTTCAAGCGAGCACGGTGAAACATCGTGTCTCATCAACACATTCGCAATTCGCAATCATGTACCAAAATTGAGAGGTCTCACAGCTGCACTTACATTATGTGCGTGTAGATGTGTAATGCCTAAGAGGCATACCGATTGAATGCCAGAAGAAATATTCTGTAAGTTTTAATCGATTGCATGAGTCGCTGGGATTCAAAACATGCTCCAAATGGCAAAATCCGACTCCTCAATTATCCACGATCGGATTGCTACCATCATAGATGCCACCAATCAGATGACTAATGACTGCAGCTTTTCCAATAGGTTCCTTGCACCTTCGTTGCTTCATTATTCTTTTCTTATCCGCGAAAAAGTACAAAACACACTGCTCACGGAAAGAACAAACATTTTATTGTAAACTATTGCGTGCGTATTTTCCTCGTTTTCAACAAAGGTATGAGGCACTCACTGAAAAAGTTGCAGATTAGTGATCTGAGCGGTGGTATTCTTCTACTTTACAAGGCCAGCGAAATCACAATCGATGCAATCGTTTGAGTGGATAAGCGTATGATGCGTAGCGTAAACTATCGCGGCGATATTCCTCCGTTTATGGAGTCTGTTACTGTAGAATTGGTATTACGAGTATTTTATGCGACAGACTGCAAAAAAAAACAATCGCTACAGCGGGGAACCGAACTCGGATCCTCAAGATCGCAAGCACGACCGCTCTGCTGCGCTGCCACTCCGACACTTCTGTGAAAAAGTATCTCAGGGGCCTGATGAATTTGTTTCACTGGATTGTGATCAATTGAATCGGGCAGCACGAACTAACTAATGAGGGATATTAGTTATCGAAAGCGCATATTAAGAAAGTGGCAAAAGAAAAGGAAAGGCAGAGGAGGGGCAGACGAATGATGCCGTGCAGTGTCTTGCTCGGACGCTGAGAAAGAAACATGCAAGGTGCTGTTGGCTGGCGCTGGTGCAAGCGCACCGAGCCAGTGATACGATTTTGTTTCCGGGGAATCGAGCGATTGAGCACCAGCTGGTTCTGCCTCGCGATTCTCGCAGACCGGCCGACAAGAGAGATTTTTTGTGACCTCCAAACGCGGTCTTAATTCAGTTATCTTAAGCCCCCGCGCACCCTAAACCCCCATCATTTTTAACTTAACAATGCGAGTACTATTTTATTCTACAGCCGGCGGAAGTAGTAGAAATCATGCCAACTTTCAATGGAATTATAAAATGTCAACGCTGCAATTTCACGTACCATTCCCCTTATTAACTTCTAAACACAACGCGAATAATTGCATGTCTCAACGAGAATCCCGTCGGAGGGCGAAGTTCTGTTCGCTGACGCCCACAACTCTCCACTAGTCAGCAGGTGGCACCCACAATCAATTTGAAAGGTTCTAAAGAAAGCATCTCTTTGATTGAGTACTACGTAGCAAGACTTCTCTGCTCTTACATAGCGATCGCGCTACGAAGAGATCTACAGCAATGGCCGCCCGCATATCACCGCCTTGCCCAAACGTGCCGTCGCGTTGAGCTGTCTTTTGCTCGAGATTCGGAGCTCATCATCTCTTAACTACTGACATCTCGCGCTAGGAATACCGCGTTATCGACGCTGATCTGTTCTGTTCCGATGTCCTCTCGATTTTGAGTGTAGGTCACCGTGACCTACTTTGCCATGCCTGTCCGGCCGGTCAAAAAGTGACTGCAACTCGCCTGACGGCGCCTTTTCTACTGATTGTTTAACTTGCTATAACTAACAAACGGGACCGCAAAATTCAAAGTTGTATTAGAATTTTTGTCTCCCCTCAGCATGCAGATTAACCCCCTTGAACAACAGACACATGAACAGTTTCACCCTGTATTATTATCTCTATATATATATTAATTCATATCCACACGCGCCTTATATTCTTATTTTTCTTATATATATATATATATATATATATATATATATATATATATATATATATATATATATATATATATATCCTTATATTCCGCCTTACGTTATTTGTACGAATATACACCTAATATCATACGAAAGTGTTCAATATCACTATGCCGTCGCGGAAAAAATCCAATATCGGTAAAATTACAAAAAAAGCAAAACAGGTTCGACAAGTACGACAGTCAGAAACTCAATCAGAAAGAGATAATAGATTGGTATCTCAACAATTACGGCAGGTTACGATACACGATAACGAAACTGTTGAGAGACGAAACAATCGTTTGACTTCCCAACGACAACGACAATCTTTATACAGGGTGTTGTGCCCTGGCGCGGTTAAACGTAGGGCGGTAGCGGGATAGGCAATCAGGTTTATTGATGATTACTGAGTTGCGAAGATACAGGCACGCTGATAGCACATACGTGTTAACTGAGTTATCTCCAATGCTTATCTGAGAGGCGCTCGGATGTCGGCGGTAGTTCTTATACTAGGTCGGCAGCTCAGGGTTTCCCTGAGCTTGCAGTTTTGGGACGGGCCGCACCCTGTTGATCGGGCGAGGCTGCCTGATTCATTTGGACTTTGTCCTTATGCTACGTTAGCGTAAGTTCAACTGGGCGCTGTCCTTCGAGAGATGGTTACGTGTAAGGCGCTTGTGTGTTGGGTGTCTGTGAGGGCACAACAAGGGCTTGCCGAAATTGCCGAAATGAAATACAGCAAACGCAACAATGTAGGCAAATCACACCCTGGCGAATTAAAACTGATAGTGGTTTCTCATATAATTCATTTATTGACTATGCAAAAGAACTTGATGTTGGAAACATGACTAAGATTTGCAATCATTGCGGTGCTTTGAAGTGGAGAGGTGAATCTGATGGTTTATGTTGCTCTTCTGGAAAAATTCGACTGCCACCAATACGCGAACCTCCGGAACCACTAATATCCCTAATAAATGGCAAACACATACACTCGAACCAATTTTTTTCTCACTTACGATCCTACAATAGTGCGTTTCAAATGACTTCATTTGGGGCCAATATCATTACTGAAGGTAATTTTATGCGTACCTTCAAGGTGCAAGGGCAAGTCTATCACTTAATAGGTTCTTTACTACCTGAAAATAATTCAGAGTTTAATTTTTTGCAAATCTATTTCATATCAGACTATGAAGATCAGGCCAATGCAAGATTGTCCCATGTTCCAAATGTGAACCGAAATGTGATTCTAGACTTACAACACATGTTACATGAAGTAAATCCCTATGTCAAAGATTTTGAAACAGCGATAGAGTCAATACAATATGGAAACCAGATTAATTACAAGCTGATTATAAACGCAGATCGTAAACCAGTCTTAGATCACCGTGGTCGCTACAATCAGCCTACAACAAATGAAGTCGCAGTCCTGTTGGTTGATCAAGAATATAAAAAAAGAGATATCGTGTTATGTACACGTGGTAACGCGTTAAAAAGGATCAGTGAAATTCATCGTTCTTACGATGCCTTGCAATATCCGTTAATATTTTGTTACGGTGAAGATGGATATAACTTTGAAATTTTTACTGTTAATGCAGGGAAAAAAGTATCTGCGCTCCAGTATTATTGTTATAGGCTGATGGTGCGACAAAATGAATGCAATCACATACATCTGTATCGGCAGTTGTTTAACTAATTTTTAGTCGACATGTATGCAAAAATCGAAACGGGGCGATTGTCTTTTATAAGATTCAATCACACTAAACTAAGAACCGAAAACTACATTCACCTGCAGGATGCACTGAGACAAGACGGTAACACTCAAAATTTAGGTCGCATGGTGATACTACCATCCAGCTTCACCGGCGGCCCAAGATATATGCACGAGCGTACTCAAGACGCGTTCTGCTATGTTCGAAAATATGGACGGCCTGACCTATTCATAACAATGACAACAAATCCAAAATGGGAAGAAATAACAAGTAAACTTTACGCAGGACAATCTCCTCACGACCGACACGACATAGTCTCGAGGGTTTTTCATTTAAAATTAAAAAAACTCATAGGTTTGATAACAAAGGGAAATATTTTTGGAACGACACGGTGTTATATGTATTCTATTGAGTGGCAGAAACGAGGTCTACCTCATGCGCACATTCTGTTATGGCTGGAAGAGAAAATACGACCAAATCAGATTGACGAGACAATCAGAGTTGAAATTCCTAATCTTGAAGAGGACCCTAAGCTGTATGAAATAGTGAAACGCCATATGATCCACGGTCCCTGTGGGGCATTAAATACTACATCACCGTGTATGAAAGACAATCGCTGTAGCAAACGATTTCCAAAATCGTTTGTGAATGAAACTGTTACTGGTGAAGACGGTTATCCTCAATATCGACGAAAATCAACTGATTCAGGGGGATTTAGTGCTGCAATCACTATGCGGGGACAAACAGTAGTCGTCGACAATCGCTGGGTCGTCCCTTATGCCCCCGTATTGTCGCGTACATTCGGGACACATATTAACGTTGAATCCTGCACCAGCGTGCAATCAATCAAGTATATTTGTAAGTATGTGAATAAGGGGAGCGATCAAGCAACTTTTGGTCTACAAAACAATAATGATGAAGTAATGAGGTATCAATCTGGACGATATATAAGTACGTTAGAGGCATGTTGGCGAATACTCTCTTTTCCCATTCATGAACGTTTTCCACCGGTACATCACTTGGATGTTCACCTAGAAAACGGACAACGCGTGTACTTTGATCCTACTAATGTTCGAAAAAGGGTAGAAAATTCGAGAAATACCACATTAATGGCATTCGTTAAACTGTGCCGAGAAGATAATTTTGCTAAAAGTCTGCTCTACGAGGAAATACCAACATATTATACATTTGATAAACAGAGAAAAGTTTTTAACAGACGAAAACATGGTACTCCTGTCGATGGCTTCCCAGGAGCTTACAGGGACAATTGCATTAGCAGAGTCTACACAGTTCACCCAAGTAATAGCAAATGTTATTATTTACCACTTTTACTGCATACAGTTCGGGGACCGGGGTCATTTGAAGAACTGAAAATAGTTGATGGCATCGTCTTTCCAACATATCAGGCAGCTTGCGGAGCGCGCCATCTGCTTGAAGATGACGCGCATTGGGATGATACCCTCGAAGAGGCTTGCCTTACCGATAATCCTGCAAAACTCCGACAACTTTTTTCCATTATGTTAGTGTTCTGCAATTTGTCACATCCACTAGATTTGTGGGCAAAGTATAGCAAACATTTTGCTGAGGATATAGCGCGTGATTTTATGCGCCGTTTTCCCGATGTAAATTTATATGCTTACCGTACCGATATAGAAAATCGCTGTCTTTTACAACTTCAAAATATCATCATCTCTATTGGTAGACACTCGCTGAGCGATTACGGCTTTCCGACACGTCAACCAATGAACGATAATATCATAAATAGAGAATACGCAGCGGAAACTAATTATAATTCATCGGAACTGTTTCACTATATTGATCAAAATGAGCCAAAACTTACTGATGAACAGAAAAATATTTATTCACATGTTCTAAATAGTGTTAATGCTAATTCTGGAGAAATATTTTTCATGGATGCTCCGGGTGGGACTGGTAAAACATTTTTAATTAAGTTAATATTGAGTAAAGTTCGAAGTGATGCTAAAATAGCTCTTGCGGTAGCTTCTTCTGGGATTGCAGCGACATTGCTTCCAGGAGGAAAAACTGCGCACTCTGCTTTTAAAATTCCTTTAAATCTCGATCTCTATGAAAGTTCAATTTGCGGCATATCCAAAAATAGCAACAAGGCTGCAGTATTGCGGGATACCACTCTTATTGTATGGGATGAGTGTACTATGGCCAATAAAAAGGCAGTGGAAGCTGTGAGTCGCACGTTACAAGACATCAGAAGCGATAATCGAGTGATGGGAGGAGTAACATTTCTGTTTTCTGGTGATTTTCGCCAGACTCTGCCAGTTATCACTCGAGGAACGAGAGCCGACGAGGTAAATGCTTGCCTCAAACACTCCATGCCCTGGTTCAATGTGAAAAAATTGTCACTCACTTTGAATATGAGGGTTTGCCTGGGAACTGATCCATTTGCTCAAGAATTTTCAAATCTTTTATTGCAAATCGGAGAAGGTTCTATGGCTGAGATACTTGGTGAACTAGAATTACCACCTTCTTTGTGTAAAAATATCACTGATCTCGATGAGCTCATTTCGGAAGTTTATCCCGATGTAGAAAATATTTCAACAAAGGATATTTCTTGGTTTTGCGAACGAGCAATACTGACGCCAACAAATGATCAAGTGGTTTTGATCAATAAAAGTATCCTCAATATGTTCCAAGCTGCAGAAATGACATATACTTCCGTAAATACAACTCTAGATCAAGACGATATGACAAACTATCCTCCAGAGTTTCTTAATTCGTTGAGCGCCCCCGGACTTCCAGCTCACGAAATTACGTTGAAAGTGGGTGCTCCAATAATGTTACTTCGTAATTTATGTCCCCCTAAACTATGCAACGGAACTCGGTTGCAGGTCAAATCCTTAAAACCAAATGTAATCGAAGCTACCATATTCACCGGATGCGCTGCAGGGGAAAGCATATTCATACCACGAATACCTATCATTCCAAACAACTACCCTTTCGAATTTAAACGTTTGCAGTTTCCTATCCGTGTCTGTTTTGTTATGACAATTAACAAATCACAAGGTCAGAGACTGAGAACTGCAGGTGTTGACCTTCGCACAAACTGTTTTTCGCACGGTCAGTTATACGTGGCTTGCTCCCGAGTTAGTTCATCCAAACATCTCTTCATTCTCACTTCGGGGGGAAAGACACGCAACGTAGTTTATAAAGAAGTATTAGGATAGGTTATGATAGATACGTAAAGTTATAAGTTTAATAAGTTTAATTTGCACATGCAACATCTCAATTCTTGGTACAGAAACCTATTTTCCTCGAGCCCGCGAAGCGGGCGAGTGAAACTCCTGCTAGTTTTCTATAAACGCTACACTGTCTTCGCCCTGGTATTTAAACTAGTTGTCGTTGCGCGTTGTGAACTGGCGATGGCTCACAATGCCGACACCTTTATAACGCGACGATCGCGGAGCTGGATAAGGTTTGTGAATAGATGCGAAATACTGAACGCGGAAACCTTCCAGCTTAACGTCAACTAAACACTTGTGACTCACGAAGGGTTCCTCTAGCCTTGCTAGTTCGTGGTTGAATCCAAACTGAAAACTGCGGGCTGTACGACCCGTATTTATACCTCTGAATAGTTCGCCCCTCTTAAATAATGAATTTGTTAATTAGTTGACGTTAAGATGAGACTAGGTTTGTCAGGTGTTGAGCCTGTTGCAGGCTTGCCAATAAAATAAGTTTCAATCCTTATTGTACATTATTAATACGTATTTATAATGATTTACGAATTGTTTAAACTATGAATAACATTAAGGATTGAAATTGTATGAAAACCTGCTGTGACGGGGCAGCGTAGCCCGTCCCAAAACTCCCGCTCTCACGCGAAGCCGCCTCGCACTCGCCGCTTAACCTCAACAACCGTTGCTCCAAGGCGGACCGCCAAAACCAGCGAATAATTACTAATGCGCCTTTATCTTGTTTCGAGCCCGATATAGCGACGATATCAGCGAGTCGATCGAGGAGCGGGAGTTAAGCTCGAGGAGAATGGACCAGACGAGTCCTACCTGCGAGCCATACAGAGGGTGCAGATACGCCGATTGACGTGCCGATCAGGCCGCTCTGACCCTGGACAGACGACGGACGACGCAACGGCGACAGACCGACGGACGTACCAGGGGCTCCTAGCTCTCGCTGGCTGAAGGCAGCGGCGGAGAGCACAGCGAAGCGAAACGATCGATCCCAGCGCGCGGGATCGATACGCGAGCCCTCGATACCTCGGTCACTAGGCGGCTACCCCTTGGGGCGACTCTTCAAGTCGCCACAAAGTCCCCGGTTCGGAAAGAACACCGCGAGCCATTAGATTGGAAGGCGTATGAAAGCCAGGAGCGGCCCGGTCGCCACCATCTACCCGTGTAACTTGCATGCGAACGGTTTTGGGTTTTCCGGTTTCGAGGCTCGTAGATCGGCCGCCGATCTTGTGCGATTGCAGTGTGACTGCAGGTTATCGAAAGTTCTGTTCGATTCTTTGGCGTGTCCGAGCCTTCCAGTAGGCGAGCGTCCGGCAAGCGCGACCGGCCGGGATAATAGATTGTGTAGCGGCTACGGGAAAGCCGAGGGTTCGAACGCCGACGTTCGGACGCGAGCGCTCGGACGTAGGATTTTCCGGCCAGCTTCCCGGCCAATAATAAACACCGTTGCCACCCATCCGCGTGGGATTATTCAGCCTCCTTTCCCGACCCGAATACCTTCGCCACTCTACCGGCCACGAGTTAGCCCGGCCGACACCGGCGAGTGCCGCCGAGTCCAGCCCGGGGTCGAGCGGAAGGCAACAACCAGGACGAGAGAGGACACAGGAGAAATTCGGCCCTTATCGGGGCCTGGCGCCCAGCATTTTCCCCTTTCCCCCTTTCAGGAACCCCGGACGGACTTAGGCGAAGTTGAGGCGCGTCCACCCGGACCGACGCGGACAGGGGTCCGGAGAAACCGCTTACAAATTGGCGCCCAACGTGGGGCCCACTAAAAAGTTGGGAAAGAGAGGCTGGAACAGTTGAATTTTTCGCGAGCTTGGACACGCCAGTCGCGATCGCTTTTGGTGCATTTGTTACAGGTCACAAAGGAGCCCGTTCAAACGTGGCCGTTACATAACGGTAAGGTAGATGAGCCCAGTAAACACCTGTAGCGGCTGAGGAGGTCAGAGTTAGAAAAACCGCGTTGGGGGACTAGAGCACCGAACCGAATAAACACCGGCTGTCGGCCGCGTACGGATCCAAGGTCGGCCGGTTGCAGGTCGACTTCGCGCACCGTAATTAGCATGGCGTACGTGCGGCAAAGTGAGCTCGAGCAGCTCGTTCGACACCTAGGGGAGGAGGGGTTAGGGGACCTCCTCCAAACATGCGGGTGTGACGAGAGCGGGACCCTCGATGAGCTCCGCGGACGCTACTTGGAGGAGATGGGCCGGCGGAGAGAGGAGGCACGAGCCTCCGTGGAGGCGCGAAGGGCCCCGCGCGGGAAGGCCACCGGCGAGCCGCTCGCAGAATCGAGCGAAGTCCTGGAGTCCGAAGGGGAGGACGACTGCGCGACCGTTCGCGAATCCCGGGGGGCGCCCAAGACGGTGCCTCCCGGAGACGCGCCCGGTCGCAAGGCCTCCCCGACCCAGCTGGGATCTGCCGTCCGTTATCCGCGACGACGAGGAACGGGACCGTTTCCCGCGACACGCGCCCATATCGCGCGCCTATCCCTACCGCGGCGCCGCGTCCACCTCAACGGGACTCGCGCCCCGGCCGCGTCCGGTCGAGAGCCCCTATGACGCCGTCAGGAAGTGGCCGATGCGGTACGCAGGAGGAGAGGTGAGAGGGCTCGAACGCTTCCTGGGAGAGATCGAGTACCGGAGGGAGCTCTTGGCCATCGACGACCGCTCCATGCTGGCGTGCCTCCCACTGCTGCTACAAGGAAGCGCATACGACTGGTATATGTCTACCCGCCGTCAATTCCGCACCTGGGCGGAATTCGAGAGGGCCATATTCCGCCACTTCGACCGGGCGACCAGTTCGGACAAACTAGCAGCAGCCACGAGGAGGAAGCAGCGATGCGGCGAACCCTTCGCCACCTACCAAACCGAGCTCCAGTCCATCTGCCGGAGGATACATCCCCCCATGAGCGACGAGCAGATCCTCCACCTCCTCTACGACAATATGCTGCTGCATTACCGGTCACTGATACGATTCCACGAGTACCTGACGGTCGAGGAGTTGACCGAGCGCGCCGAGGAACTCGAGTTCCACGCGCCCCCTCCGGACGACACCGTGCCCGAGTACCGCGAGGCGCCGGCGCCAAGGGGAGGGCGGGCGAACCGCGGGGTACTCGCCCAACTGGCCGCCGAACAGCGGGCCAGCACGAGCGCGGAGAGAGTAGATCGGCCGAGACGTCCCCGCAATAATAACCGCGAGCAGGATCGCGCGAGCGCAGGCGAGCCACAGGGCTGTTGGAGGTGCGGGCAGCCCGGCCACGTGCGCATCGGCTGCCGGAGCGAGGAGGTACTCCGCTGCGTCCGGTGCGGGAACCCGGGGACTCCGACCGCGCGATGCCCGAAGTGCTCGGGAAACCAGGGCGGCCGACGCTAGAGGGGGGAATAGCGGACGGCGGAAAAACGATCGACACCTCCACCGAATCCGAGGAATCGGACGACTCGCTCGAATTCGAGGCACCGGCCGCGAGCGAGGCTAGCCCATCCCTCGTGTACATCCCGGCAAAAATCGAAGGGCTACTCGTCCGTGCCTTCGTAGACGGCGGCGCCAGCGACAATTTCATAAGTCCGGAGACTTTAGGGCGACTCGGTTCTCGCGTGAGAACGCAGGTATCCACTCCGAAATACTATGTTCTCGGGAATGGGCTCGTAGACTGTTCGAGAGCGTCCGGAAACGCCAGGGTTACGGTGAGGGGACGCACGAAGCGTCTCGAATTCCGCACGCTAGAGTCCCTAAGCGGACCGGTCATCTTAGGCGTGGGCGCGATAGGAGAACTCGGGATCGCGATCGACTACGCGGTGAATGAATGGTACTTCCGAGATCGACCGAGCGAGCGTTTCGCGTATAGTGCGGACGTGAGGGAATACCCCCGCTGCTGCGGCATCGCGCGCCTGTCCGAACAGGAAACTACGAGGCTCCGACAATTCCTCGATCGCGTGGTAGGTCAACTTAAGCCGGCCACAGGGCTAACGTCCCTCATAACGCACTCGATAGACGTCGGCAATAACGCGCCGATAAAACAAAGGTATTACCAAGTCTCGCCGAAGGTACAGGAAGCCATTTACGCGGAAGTCGATCAGTTATTAGCTGACGGATTCATCGAGCCATCTAATAGCGCGTGGTCCAGCCCGATTGTCATGGTGCGCAAAGCGAACGGAAAATATCGGTTCTGTTTGGATTTTCGTAAAGTCAATAGCGTATCGCGAAAGGACGCGTATCCGTTGCCGATCATGACTAGTATTTTGGACAAGCTTAGAGCCGCGAAATACATATCGACGCTGGACCTCAGTCAAGCCTATTTCCAAGTGCCTCTCGACGAGAAAAGTCGAGAAATTACGGCTTTTACCGTGCCCGGTCGCGGGCTTTTCCATTTTATTCGGATGCCGTACGGCTTGACTGGGGCTCCCGCAACGTTTCAGAAATTACTCGACAGATTGATCGGCCCGGAAATGGAACCCTTCGCTTTCGCGTACCTCGATGACATTATAGTGGTCACCGAGACCTTTGACGACCACCTGATTTGGCTCGAGCGAGTTCTCCGAAGAATACAGCAGGCCGGCCTCACCGTAAACCCCGATAAATGCGAATTCTGCAAGTCGGAAGTCCGGTATCTCGGTTTCGTCGTCCACGCAGACGGGTTAAAAGTCGATCCCGAAAAGATAAGACCCATTCTCGAGTATCCGGAACCTCGGAACATCAAGCAAGTGAGACGTTTCCTCGGCATGGCCTCCTGGTATCGGAAATTCATCCCGGAATTCGCGACGGTGAGCGAGCCGCTCACGCAGCTGCTGCGAAAAGATCGGAAGTGGCAGTGGACCGCGGACCAGCAATCGGCATTCGACGTTCTGCGCGAATCGATCGCGACAACTCCAGTCCTCACGTATCCGCATTTCGAAGTGCCCTTCGTACTTCAGACCGACGCGAGCACGATCGGACTCGGGGCTGTACTCACGCAGGATATCGAGGGGCGCGAGCGGGTCGTTGCATACGCGAGCCAAACGCTCTCCGACGCCGAGCGCAAATACTCGACCACCGAGCAAGAGTGTCTCGCGGTACTTTGGGCAATAAAAAAGTTTAGACCGTATCTAGAAGGGTATGCGTTCACGGTCATCACGGACCATAGTAGCCTCCGGTGGCTAAGAAACCTAAAAGACCCGACAGGTAGACTCGCTCGGTGGGCACTTCAGCTGCAAGTATACGATTTTGAAGTCGTACATAGGAAAGGCGCACTCCATCACGTGCCCGATGCGCTCTCGCGAGCGTACGAGCCTGCAGCTGAGGCAGCCGCCGACGACGACCGAGAACGCCCGAGCCCGCCCGAAGACACCGACGCGAGCCGAGTGGTGGGAGCGCTCGCGATGATGCACGAAGCCCGAACGGAACAGCTGTTAGCCGCGATAGCTGCGAGTCCCGATCGCTGGTATGACGCGACACTCGAGCGCGTCCGGAAAGAACCGAAGTTGCACGAGGACTGGAAGATCGAGAACGATCGCCCCTACCGCCGGCGCGCGAACGCGATGGAGCGTGACATACTCGGGCAGGAATTAAACGAGTGGAAGCTGGTCCCGCGGAACGCGGAAAAGCGCGAATTGCTCGCCGAAGCTCACGACGAGCCACAGGCCGGCCATCTCGGCCGAGAGAAAACGTATGAACGCCTTCTCCTTAGGTACTTTTGGCCGCGGATGTTCCGAGACGTCGCGAAATACGTACGCGCGTGTGACACCTGCCAGCGCACGAAGGTTGAACAAGGCGCGCCGCTCGGCACGATGGGACGACACTACGCGCACGAGCCCTGGACGATAGTAGCCGCCGACGTCATGGGTCCCCTCCCGCGCAGCAAAGCCGGATACCAATACATAGTCGTATTCCAAGATCTGTTCACCAAATGGATCGAGGTTTGCCCGTTACGCGCAGCGAACGGGAAAAAGATCAGCAACGCGTTCGAGGACGTAATCCTCTCACGATGGGGAGTTCCGAAAGTCCTGCTGACGGACAACGGGACCGAGTTCGTGAACAAAACGTTAGGGACGCTTGCAAGCGAATACGGTAGAAAGACCACCGGGAATGGGACGAACACCTTACGCACTTCCGATTCGCGTACAATACGGCGAAACACACGACTCTCGGAGCGACTCCGGCTTTCTTGAACTTCGGTCGCGAGCCTATGCCAGCTCGCTGTTTTCGAGGGAGGGAGGGAGCGTCCGCCGGCGACGATGTCTGGCCGACGGCCGATCGAGAGTCGTGGACGGCGCGAATGGAGCGGGTCGGAGAGCTGCGCAAATGGGCTGCCGAAAACCTAGAGAACGCGTACGAGCTACAGAGCCGATACTATAACCTTGGCCGCCGAAACCGACAATTTAAGCCTGGTGATCGCGTGCTTAAACGACAGCATGTCCTCTCCTCAGCCGCAGAGAACGTGGCTGCCAAGTTAACCACTAAATTCCATGGGCCCTTTGTGATCTCGAAGGAGCTCTCGCGAGTAGTCTACGAGTGTGCAACACTCGACGGCAAGCCGGCCGGAAAAGCCCACGTGCAAGATCTTAAGCCGTATATAGAGTAAGCCTTGCGTAGAAACCGGGGACAAATAGAGCTAGCTGGTGAAGGTTGTAGGGTTAAGGTAGTGGTGGAGGAAGACACCAGGGCCGTTGGACCTGAAGACAACCCCGTTACCCCGGTTTCGTCCTGATTCCCTTAGGAGCCTAAGAAGCAACATGTACGGGATGACCGGTCGGGGAAGCCACCGAGGGAGGAGGCGGATCGGCCGTTCCGAGGCCGAGCTCGAGGCCGAGGACGCCCCGACGAACAGGGGCCCGAGGGACCCCCCGAAGGAGCCCGGGCGGCAGGAGCTGCCGCCCTGGTTCGGGGCCCAGCCGGACGAGGCGGAGTGGGCAGGGGTCCTCCACGCGTGGGCGGATCTGCTCTGCCACGACGCCCGGCAGGCGGAAGCCCGCACACAGGCGGAACGAGCCCGCCGGGAGGACGAGCGCACCGCGAGGGCCGCGGTGGAGGCGCTCCGGATGAAAAGGGGGCAGGAGGCCTTCATCCGCGAGGCCCTGGGGAGACTGGGGATCTCCCGCTCCCAGCTCCGGGAAGGGCAGGCCCCCCCGACCCTCCGGGAGGTACTCCCGGAATTCCGGTGTTGGCGGTGCGGCGGCACCGGCCACCTACAGGGTCGCTACGACCGCCGGGTAGACCGCCCCTACTGCCGCCGGTGCGGCCACCAGGGGGCCGGCTACAACAGATGCCCCTACAGGGATTGTAGCTGGCATAAAGTCAGCCCCCAGGCTGCGTCGCTGGCCCGACTTTATGTCGAAAGTCGGCGCTGAACAGCCACGCGACCCAGCGAGGCCACCGACCATCCGTGGCCAGCCGGGGAGAAACGACCGGACAGCCACCGACCAGCCGTGGCTGAGGTGAAGGACAAGGAGGAATCCCGCTAGCCGCCGACCATCCGCGGCCACCGAGGGAGAACCCAGGGCCACAACACCGGCCGAAGGGCCAAGCCCTGGACAACGGGACGACATCGAGAAGCCAGCGCGGCGACGAGCGCATAGCGGCCGTGCCACTTGCACGCGGAGCAGTGCAAGCGCCCGAACACTGGCGAAGCGGCACGACAAAGCCCGAGCGCCGAACGAGAGCAGCCGGCGAGCCGAGCGCCCGACGAGCGCCGAGGGCAGCCGAAGCCGAGCGCCAACGCCGACAGCTGACGACGACGACAGGAGCCGAGCGCGCCCGACTTTGACCGAGCGCGCCAGAAGCAGACCGCGTGTCACCCGAGACACCTAACCTGCTCCTGTCAAGAAGACATCGTCTCCGTTCCAGGTTCCGGAATCAAGAGTCCAGCATTCAGCACACCCCTACCTAATCCTTACTGCACGCAACCAATGCACGACCAATTGACAGCGAATGCTAGTTTTAGGGAGTAGCCAAAACGACGTGGAGTTCGCATTTCCAACGAACTCCGAGACCAGGGTAGGCCTATCAATTCTTTATATTTTCGGAAACTTTTGGAGCACGGCCGCGGGTCAAGTAGAAGTGCACCGAGATCTGCAGTGCGGGGGCGAGGTGATTCGCCCGATGGGCTCAAGCTAAGGAGGGGGGAGTTGTGACGGGGCAGCGTAGCCCGTCCCAAAACTCCCGCTCTCACGCGAAGCCGCCTCGCACTCGCCGCTTAACCTCAACAACCGTTGCTCCAAGGGGGACCGGCAAAACCAGCGAATAATTACTAATGCGCCTTTATCTTGTTTCGAGCCCGATATAGCGACGATATCAGCGAGTCGATCGAGGAGCGGGAGTTAAGCTCGAGGAGAATGGACCAGACGAGTCCTACCTGCGAGCCATACAGAGGGTGCAGATACGCCGATTGACGTGCCGATCAGGCCGCTCTGACCCTGGACAGACGACGGACGACGCAACGGCGACAGACCGACGGACGTACCAGGGGCTCCTAGCTCTCGCTGGCTGAAGGCAGCGGCGGAGAGCGCAGCGAAGCGAAACGATCGATCCCAGCGCGCGGGATCGATACGCGAGTCCTCGATACCGATCGGCGCGGCGGCACCGAGAGATCGATAGCGTAAGGCGGCAACGTAACGCGAAACGAATTTTGCGTAGGATCTGAAGCTCCTCACTTTGTGAGCGACCTTCGGAGCAAGCGTGTGCGAGTGTGAGGAAGAGCTGCGAGCAAAGACGATTAGAGGAATAGGACGAGAGGAATTCTTTCGAGCGAGTTTATACCGGTAAGCCCAGCGAATTGCCGCCTGCCTATTACCTGTAAAGATCTCGGTGCCGGCCGTTCACGCTCCAACAAGAGGCTACCCTGGCGCGAGTGATCACCGGTCACTAGGCGGCTACCCCTTGGGGCGACTCTTCAAGTCGCCACAAAGTCCCCGGTTCGGACAGAACATCGTGAGCCATTAGATTGGGAGGCGTACGAAAGCCAGGAGCGGCCCGGCCGCCACCATCTAGCTTTGTAACTTGCATGCGAACGGTTTTGGGTTTTCCGGCTTCGAGGCTCGTAGATCGGCCGCCGATATTGTGCGATTGCAGTGCGACTGCAGGTCATCGAAAGTTCTATTCGATTCTTTGGCGTGTCCGAGCCTTCCAGCAGGCGAGCGTCCGGCAAGCGCGACCGGCCGGGAGAATAGATTGTGTAGCGGCTACGGGAAAGCCGAGGGTCCGAACGCCGACGTTCGGACGCGAGCGCGCGGACTTAGGATTTTCCGGCCAGTTTCCCGGCCAATAATAAACATCGTTGCCACCCATCCGCGTGGGATTATTCAGCCTCCCTTCCCGACCCAAAGACCTTCGCCACTCTACCGGACACGAGCTAGCCCGGCCGACACCGGCGAGTGCCGCCGAGTCCAGCCCGGGGACGAGCGGAGGGCACCAACCAGGACGAGGGGAGACCCAGGAGAAATTCGGCCCTTATCGGGGCCTGGCGCCCAGCATTTTCCCCTTTCCCCCTTCCAGGAACCCCGGACGGACTTAGGCGAAGTTGAGGCGCGTCCACCCGGACCGACGCGGACAGGGGTCCGGAGAAACCGCTTACACTGCCTTTAGGTATATAGCATTGGTTGATAATGTTTACAGAACTTAACGGATGGCAATTGTTTAACAGATGTTTAACAACTATTTTTCAGTTAATTGCAAATGAGTTAACTATTGCGGAATTGGTTAATTTATAGTAATTTATCCATTGTACTTGTTGAATAGCTTATGGATTACTAATGTCAAATCATAAACTGTTTGTTAATGATTAATGTTTTTTGTTGTTGTTAAGTGATCACATATTTTTATTATGTGTCAAGATTGTCTGGAAGATCTGTTGAGAGTACTGCCAATCATTAACTCTGTTAATTTAAGCATATATGTAGTATTGACGAAACGCCTTATTATAGTATGTTTTGCGCTAGTTACAACTTCCCCCTCCATTTTGTGAGGACTGTAGTTTGATCAAAATGTTACATGTGTGTAGCCAACGCAAAGTTTACAAATCGAAATTTTGTTAAAGAAACGGTGATTTGGGAAAAAGGTCTGGCGCAATTTTCGTATAAATGACGCTAGATTTTGATCCCTTAAATATACGTATTTATTAACAACTTAAGGTACAGAGTTGATAATTTTACGTTCGATGCCGTTGGTGGACTTTGATAGCTGCCAGTACTTTAGCCTGGCGAGGTTGTGACGGAGGGCTAACATTTTCTAGCAAGGTGATGTTCTTCCCCTCACGTTTTCTCTGGCGAATAATTTCGTTTTTCCATTTTTTCATGAGTTTACCGCCTCTGGTATGCGGTGATTTCGGTTTTACAAGAGCTTGCTGAATTTTAGTGGTGATTTCTTGTAATGGTTGTGTATTACTGTCGGGCGGCCTTACTTCAGGCCTGTCCACATAGGAAAGCTGTTGGCGCCCGTGTTGCGGACAACTTCCAAGTTCCGGATTCGGGCTTTGGTCCTGTGATTCCAGGAATTGGTGCATATCCTGGAGTTCAATGTTGGGGGAATCTAATAATGTCCCCAACCTAATGTCACCTGACTCAGGTCCGAATTTGGTGGGCTCGACGTCAGTTGTGGAGCTTAAAGCTCTTTCGAACGCCTGTATGGTGGCTTCGAGTGCCTGTTTTATTTCTGTCTCCCTCTCCGCCAATTCCCTTTTTTTATTGATGTATTTTTGCTGCAAAGTGAGCAGCCTGCACCAAGCGGTTTGTATGTCTCCCATGGTGGGTTTTTGGAAAGTCTTTGGTCGTGTTAGTATGTTATCGTTTGATCTGACTCGGTATCCGACGTCGATTGTGGCGATCTGTGTCCCATGTAGGAATTGCCCATCATAAACCCGCTCCCAGTGTGGGGCCCTATGTGGCTGCCCGTAGCTGACCCATCATGGGCAGGATACAATGGACCACAGTGGGCGCAAGGTTGGCGCAGGGTGGGTGCGGAGTGGGCAGCCCGCTCTGCGCCAATCGTTATACTTTCCATTCAGGAGAATCCATGTATTTGTTACTTTCTAACTATTATATGCATAATACGTGTAGTATAACGACAGTCGCTTTTACAATCGTCACTAATAGGGCCACTCGAGAATTACCAGGTATTGATTATGTCTGATTTGTTACTATTATAATATTACATCTGTAATAAATCTATAATAATTTCGATTTATGCATCATTCATCTCAATATTATGTAGCTAAAAGGTTTCTTTGTTTGAGTTGTAAAGATTTGTTGAATTTTCTGTAACTGTACACAAAGATACAGCTTATGTTACATTGATTGATATTCAATGGGGCAGCAAGGTAGGCGCGGAGTGGGCTGCCCGCTCTGCGCCGAACGTTATACTTTCCATTCAGAAGAATCCATGTATTTGTTACTTTCTAACTATTATATGCATAATACGTGTAGTATAACAACAGTCGCTTTTACAATTGTCACTAATAGGGCCACTCGAGAATTACCAGGTATTGATTATGTCTGATTTGTTACTATTTTAATATTACATCTGTAATAAATCTATAATAATTTCGATTTATGCATCATTCATCTCAATATTATGTAGCTAAAAGGTTTCTTTGTTTGAGTTGAAAAGATTTGTTGAATTTTCTGTAGCTGTATACAAAGATACAGCTTATGTTACATTGATTGATATTCAATGGGGCAGCAAGGTGGGCGCGGAATGGGCAGCAAGGTAGGCGCGGAGTGGGCAGCCCGCTCTGCGCCGAACGATATACTTTCAATTAGGAGAATCAGCATTGTCGCTGCTTTCTAGCTATTATTATACGTATAACTAAATAACAGGTTGCTGTTTTACACAATTGAAAATGTCGTGGAACAACTGCCCAGTTTTGATTTTCGTTCAATTCCCTATTATTAATGGCATTATACGTATACTCGTTGAAGGAATGAATTGCATATACAATAATTCCAATTTAAATAGTGATTGTAATCTTGTTGAATATGCTGACAGGATACCATTTTAGTAGTATTTACGTGCCGACCTAGTCGTAGACCGTGTAAGGACTTGTCTTTTTCATCCAACTTTCTCCTCTCTCCCCTATCCTTCATTTGTACCTCTCTTTTCCATATCTTTCATCCCTCTCAACGAAAACTCTGAGTCACGCAGGGTGTCATAAAACGCTCGTCTTCGTTTATTCATTTTTATATTATATGATTAAACGGTTTCTGTATTTAACCCATTAAGATCTTTTGAGTTCCGTCTAGTTGTAAACATAGGTATAGCCCAAGTTACATTGATAAGCGCTTAGTGGGCAGCTTGCTGCCCAGTATCTTTGTATACAGCTACAGAAAACCCAACAAATCTTTACAACTCAAACAAAGAAACCTTTTAGCTACATAATATTGAGATGAATGATGCATAAATCGAAATTATTATAGATTTATTGCAGATGTAATATTATAATAGTAACAAATCAGACATAATCAAGACCTGGTAATTCTCGAGTGGCCCTATTAGTGACGACTCTAAAAGCGACTGTTGTTATACTACACGTATTATGCATATAATAGTTAGAAAGTAACAAATACATGGATTCTTCTGAATGGAAAGTATCTATAACGTTTGGCGCAGAGCGGGCTGCCCACTCCGCGCCTACCGTGCTGCCCATTCTGCGCCCACCTTGCTGCCCCACTAAGCGCTTATCAAAGTAACTTGGGCTATATCTATGTTTACAACTAGACAGAATTTCAAAGATCTTAATAGGTCAAATAAAGAAACCGTTTAATCACAAAGGCTATTTATAGTTACTATTATAATAATATATCTACAATAAATCTATAATAATTTCGATTTATTCATCATTCATCTCAATATTATGTAGCTAAAAGGTTTCATTGTTTGAGGTGTAAAGATTTTTTGTTTTTTCTGTACCTGTATACCAAGATATTTAATACTCAATGAGGGGCAGCACAGAGGGCGCAGACTGGGCAGCAAGGTGGGCGCGGAGTGGGCTGCCCACATAAGTGCCACGTGTTACTCTTTCAATCATAAGAATCAGCATCTTTACTGCTTTCTGATTATTATACGCATAGTATAATAAAAGTAGCTTTTATAAGCAATTAGTAACACTCCTAAAAAAAACTGCCACGTCTTGATTTATACCCAACTTTTTCTTAACATTTCTGTCTATAGTAATAGTAACAATTTAATATTATCAGTGCAAAAAGCCATTAATGTTAATCTTACGTGATAAAATAGTCGCGTTTTTGTAAAAACCGGTAATGCGTAGACTCTATAATTCACGAGTACAAATAGAGAAAATTAGAAAATGTTAACAACTACAAAGGATTGGCTCATATGGGAAGGTAATGGACTGGCAATGTCGAGGACCCTGGTTCGAATCCAACTGGCGCAGATCACATTCATCCATCTTTACTGAACATGGGACTTTTCCAACTGGTATTTATTCGTTAAATAACGACGCAAAAGGATTCCACTAGAGGATAGTTAAAAATTTTTTTTTTGCACAATCAAAAATGACTAATAAAATTATAAATGGCTGACGACGGGCAACCCATGTGGGCCCCACTTCGTTTGCCATGTCTGGCCCTTCACGGGCTGGCCATGTGTGGCCCTTCATGGGCTGCCCATGTTGGCACGAAGTTATCATCCCCGCTGTTGACCATGGTGGGGCCCAATTGGGCGGCCACAGTTGTGCCCACGCAGCACGTAGGGCAGCCTGACGTAGCCCCACAGTGGCCCCGTTGTACTTTCCTACATGGGGTGGAGCTCGCCCTTTTATCGGTGCACTTCTTTCGTCACCCGCCAGCCTCCGGGCCTTCCGTTGACGTAGTCGCCGTCGACGTATTGGTGATCTTCCTTCTCCGTCTAACGAACTGCATACGTCCGTCGACGATCCGGTTTTTGCGTTGGTTTTCGACGTTAGTGAATCGTCGGTAGAATATTCGATCGCTTCTACAGCGTCGTTTCGAATATACTGCGGATTACGCAATTCGGGTTCACGATACGGTCGCAACTGTCTACGGTTATACGTCCCTATAGTCTCCCCATCTAAGGTTCTTAAAAGATATGCATTTTGAGCAATTACCTTTTCGACTTGAAACGGGCCTTCAAATATGAGATACAATTTTTTGATTCTAGCATTCCACGCGTTTGATTTCCGATGCACTCGCAGCCAAACCTTATCTCCTACCTTTAGAGGATTTGCCCATCCCTTTTTCATTGCTATTTTATTTCTAGCTTCTGCTGCTTTTGTAAGCTGCTGGCGGACTTTGGCAATTCTATTTTCCTCAGCTATGAGATGCTGGTTTACGGGACATAATTCGGACTGTAATTTTAACGCATCTGGGATGCCATGTAAATCAATTGGCCTACAGTGCGTACTGCTGTGGACGGTACAATTTATCGCGTCTTCCGCGATTTGTATGTACTTGTCCCAAGCATTATGTCGCTTGTGGCTATACGTTCTAATGATTCGTCCCAACTCCCGCATAACTCTTTCTACAGGGTTTGCTTGTGGATTATAGGGCGTCGTTAAACGTGCTTCTATCTGATATTCGTTTAGAAATTCCTTCGAGGGTTCGGATAGGAATTGCCCCCGTCTGCCTGACAAGATACGTTTCGGAGCCCCTATTTCTGTTACATATTTCTCTTGAATGACTTTACTAATTTCCTTGACTTTTAATTCTGTCAACGGGTAAAGTTTCACTAGTTTCGAGAACTGATCCATACAGACGACTACTCCAATGTTTCCTCCTGTCGACTTTGGTAGAGGACCATATAAGTCTATAGACACGACCTGTCCCGGTTTCTCTGGTAGGTTATAATATTGTTCGCCTACCATGGGTTGGTCGTAAGGCTTAGCCTTTTGACATATTTCGCAAGATGCCACAACATCTCGTGCGATTCGATAAATATTTTCGATATGAATATATTGTTGGGCGAAAGCAATTACCTTTTCAGCCCCAAAATGAGCGATATAATTATGTATATCGTTAAGTAAGTCCCACGCGATTTTTTCCGGCACTACTATTCGGTCCCCCTCTGGGCAATTATACCGATGTATATCGTGTCGCGTTATGTAATCGTCAGGAGTTACTTTGATTCTGAAACAAAGCTCATTATCACCCTTTTGAGCTGTGATGATTTTATCGAGCCATTGCTCCATTGTTGTTGGGTCGCACGGAGTTACGATTGTTGATGCTACTCTTAGTTTCGCCTTTTTACTTGCCACGGCGTTATCCGGTGGTTGAGTATTACGAGATAGAGCGTCCGCAATTATATTGTGCTTTCCTTGAATATGCACAATGTTTAGATCGAACTCCTGTAAAAATGCAACCCACCGAACTATGCGAGTGCTGTTATTCGCGCACGAGTTAAGGAATTTTAGGGATTGGTGGTCTGTCCTAACCAGCACCTTTCTACCTAACAAAATCACATGCCATCTCTTCAAAGCCCATACTAATGCTAGACCTTCGAGTTCAGTGATAGTGTACCTCGTTTCCGCGCGTCTTAAACTTCGACTCGCATAAGCCACAGTATATTCGTTTGTGTCAGGTTCGTTGACACTTTTTGATCCCGGTTCGTGGGATTGATTAGGTTCGTTGATACTAGTTGGTAGGTACTGGAAAAGTCTTGCCCCGAGTCCTTCGGTAGATGCATCTATTTCGATACTGTATTCTAGTCCTTCACGAGAGAGGAATAATTCCTTTGCATCTTGGAATGATTTCTTTATTTTCAAGAAACTTTCCTGCATTTGTGGAGTCCACACGAATTTAGCACCCTTTGTTAATAGTGATTCTAGTGACTTTGTAAAATTTGACAAATTTGGGATAAACCTCCGATCCCAATTGACTAGACCTAAAAACGCTTGAACCCCCTTTCGTGACGTTGGACGTGGGAATACTTCAATATTTCTTTTTGTTTCCTCCAACATAGAGGCTTTATATTTCGAAAATCGATGACCTAATAATTCGATTTCTGAGTAGTAAAGGTGGCATTTAGCCTTATTTAGCCTAACTCCGGCATTTTCCAACTTTTCCAATACTTGTCTGAGGATATTATCATGCTGTTCACGGTCTTTACCCGCTATCATGACATCGTCAAGATAAGCTATGACGTGACGGCTAAGCTGTGGACCCAAAATATGCTCGACTGCTCTTCTGAAGACACTACCCGCCGTTTTCAAACCGAACGGCATACGTTTAAAAACATAAGTGAGATTATTGAACATGAAACCTGTGTATGCCTGTGAGCGCTCTGTGAGTTTCACCTGCCAGAAAGCATTGGCCACATCGAGCGTCGAGAACACTTTATGGTCTCCGATCCGCTGCAAAACTTGGTCTATAGTCGGCGGTTGACAATGTTCGTTTTTTATACGCTCATTAAGTGTACGTGCGTCGAGACATACACGCAACGTGCCGTTTTTTTTGGGAACGACTACCAATGGACTTACATATGGTGTTGGAGCCCGTTGGATAATCTCTTGTCGCACAAGATCACTGAGGTAGACTTCCACCGCTTGGTAATGCTTGTGTGGTACAGGATACGTTTTGCCTTGGAAAGGCTTGTCGCTGATTACCTCGATGTCATACACGAAGTCGTTGATCAGTCCCACTCCTGGCTTGCAGAGATTCTTGAATCTGCTCCAGATGTTTGGGTATTCCCCGTTGTTGGGTTGTGACCTTCCTTCGTCACAGCAATTTGTTGTCCAATAGCCTTCTCTTCTTTCTCCTTCAATGCGGTTGTCGACAATAAAATCCATGCCTAACAGCATGGGTAGCACTAACTTTCGCATGATGTACATGGAATGAGTGTATTGTCTACCTTCCCATTCAAACGTTACATGTGCCTGCCTATCTACTATGGACAGGACAGCTCCTGATGCTCCGTAGACTTGTCGTTTGGCAATAGGCACTTGTTTGAATTTTGTCCCACATTTTTCAGCAGTTTCCAGAAGATCCAATGACACAGCTGATACTTCCGCACCAGTGTCGATCAGAGCTTTGGCACGTACTTGTCCAATGTTTATTGCAACTTGCACTTTATTCCCTGGAGAACTTTGTTGAGGGCTCGTCAAGGCGTCACTGTCTTCTAGATCCTCAATCAACTCTTCTAACCTTACGTTGTTGAACACCACTGCAGGTGTTGTTTGTTGTATGGGTTCCTCCGTTATTTCGGATATTTCAACCCCCTCATCAATCGCTGCCAGGCGTGTTTTATTCGGGAAATTTGGATTTCCTTGAAATCGTTGCACCGCATTCCCTGGGTTACCTGAGCGATTCTGGTCACCTCCGGCGGGACGATTCCATTGTTTAGCCATTGGCGGCTGGCGATTGTGTTGCCCAACATATTGTTGGTTGAGATCCATGACTCTTCGTGTATCACTTGGTCGTGGAATCTCTTTGTATATTTTACCCCGCTGGTCACTGTTTGTGGCTCGATCCCTTTTCACAGGATCCTTCTTGAGTTCCCCATCTTCATCTTCCCAATCTATGTCTTTAATAATTCGAATCATATCACTGATCGATGTTGCATATTGGGGACGAAGTTCTTTGGAAATTTCTTCTCCAAAGTGTTTGCGCACCACTCGTATGAACTGTGCGTCTGACATTGGAGGACACAAGAATTTCGCCTGCTGTGCCAGGTCCAGGATATAAGCTGCACGAGAGCAACCTTTTGTTTTCCGATAGTGACCATGAAATAGTCTTTCTCGGAAACGCCCTTTGGCTTCTTCACCCAAAAATTCGTGAAGAAAAGCCTGTTCGGCTTGTTTGTAAGACTCAAAACAACACACTTGGTACCATGCTTGAGCTCGTCCTTTGAGGCATCTTCGAAAATTGTATAATTTTTCGGTGCTGTCACAGTTTTCGTGCTCACATATAGTCTTGAATTCATGCAGGAAATACATGGGATGTGTTCCGTCATGATTGTCGTCGAATTCCACGTTTTTAAACGTGTTAGAATGGTAGCTTTTGCGGGATTCACCAGCGAGCGCTGGACTGCAGGCTGATAATTTTATATTATCATTTGTCTGACCATCCTTTTGCTGCGTGTCACTGGTCTTATCAACCACGAGCTTCACCATACCGTCGACTACCTTGCTGAAGTTGACTTGTTGAGCACTTAGGAGTTGTTGGAACTTTTCTGCTTGTTGTCGGAGTAACGACTCCACACTCGCGGTTCCCGCTCCTTCAGTGGACATGTTCAAAGGGTTGGTTTTGTTGTGGCACATGGAGACTTCAGCTTCTTCGCCGATGTTTTCCCCCTCAGCGTGCTGATTCTTTTGAGTCTGTCGAGTTGTCATGCCTTTCGTTACAGGCGAATGTGAAATTTTCGGCATCTTGCTGCTCCAAATTTCGTTTTGACACTCGTGTTGGTGTTGTTTTTCTGTTGCCGCACTTATCCTGTCACGATCGCCACTTAGCTGTGACCGCTCAGCCGCTACCTTACGAGGCAGTGGGTGTTAGTACTGGACTTTCGTCTCGGAAAATTGATCAACAATTATTTCTGTTGATGACTAGATCCACACTAGTTTTATTTTCTATAAACGGTACACTGTCTTCGCCCTGGTGTTTAAACCAGTTGTCGTTGCACGTTGTGAACTGGCGATGGCTCACAATGCCGACACCTTTATAACACGCCGATCGCGGAGCTGGATAAGGTTGTGAATAGATGCGAAATACTGTACGCGGAAACCTTCCAGCTTAACGTCAACTAAACACTCGTGACTCACGAAGGATTCCTCCAGCCTTGTTAGTTCGTGGTTGAATCCAAACTGAAAACTGCGGGCTGTACGACCCGTATTTATACCTCTGAATAGTTGGCCCCTCTTAAATAATGAATTTGTTAATTAGTTGACGTTAAGATGAGACGAGGTTTGTCAGATGTTGAGCCTGTTGCAGGCTTGCCAATAAAATAAGTTTCAATCCTTATTGTACATTATTAATATGTGTTTATAATGATTTACGAATTGTTTAAACTGTGAATAACATTAAGGATTGAAATTGTATGAAAACCCTGCCTATAGGTATGTAGCATCGGTTGATAATGGTTACAGAACTTAACGGATGGCAATTGTTTTACAGATGTTTAACAACTATTTTTCAGTTAATTGCAAATGAGTTAACTATTGCTGAATTGGTTAATTTATAGTAATTTATCCATTTTATTTGTTGGATAGCTTTTGAATTACTAATGTCAAATCATAAACTGTTTGTTAATGATTAATGTTTTTTGTTGTTGTTAAGTGATCACATATTTTTATTATGTGTCAAAATTGTCTGGAAGATCTGTTGAGAGTATTGCCAATCATTAACTCTGTTAATTGAAGCATATATGTAGTATTGACGAAACGCCTTATAGTATATTTTGCGCTGGTTACACTACACTCCTTGGAGTACCACCCTTTCCATTTTCTGCGGGTGCAACCCCTGTTCCCGGGCGACCACCCAGTTCGCAAGGAGTATTGCCATTGGTTGCTGGAGAAGGACGAGGCAAATCCAGAATTTTTAGCACGGATTTTGTGGACCGACGAAAGTTTGTTCACGCAAAATGGGGTTTTCAATGCCAGGAACTCCCACACGTGGGCGAGGCCAAACCCGCATAATCTTACCCCACGCCGCTCTCAGGACAGGTGGTCCCTGAATGTGTGGACGGGAATATACGGGAATCGAGTGATTGGGCCATTCCTGATGCCCCCGCGACTGACTGACACCGCGTACCTCGACTACTTGAACGAGGTGCTGATACCAGAGCTGGTACCGGTTATTCCCGCCGAAGACTTCGAGACCATGTGGTTTCAGCACGATGGAGCACCACCCCACAAAGCCCTCATCGTGCGTGACTTTCTGGACCAATTTTTTTATCGCCGCTGGATGGGCACCGGCAGCCTGACACGATGGCCACCGCGGTCGCCCGACCTCACGCCTTTGGATTTTTTTTTCTGGGGGCATGTCAAGGTAATGTGCAGTGATGCTATCGGAATATGCAAGTCCCAATGCATTATAATTAAATTATTTTAAAATCTTATGTTTCCACAGAGCGCCATGGATGATGTGGATCATCGGCTGACCGAGCAAGAGGCCATCGCCCG
Organism: Ectemnius cavifrons; assembly: GCA_964023945.1. Taxonomy (NCBI): domain Eukaryota; kingdom Metazoa; phylum Arthropoda; class Insecta; order Hymenoptera; family Crabronidae; genus Ectemnius; species Ectemnius cavifrons. Next base: position 1,620,649 of record OZ030381.1, read on the forward strand.
GCTGCATGCAGCCGTGGTCCTCCTTGATCCGGGTGTATTTCCGCTGATACGCGAGAGCATCCTGCGCCGGGCACGGATCTGCGTGGAAATGAATGGCGGCCATTTTCAACAGTATCTATGAGGAGGATGCTATTGCCGCACCACCACTTTCAAAACGGCTCTCTTCCGAGCCACACATTTTTATCAGCCCTTTTCAGGGCCCAAAATATTTGAACGTAGGAAGGACTCAAATCCTTCATTCGACTGGGTAACCCGTCACATTCATTTGGCTAAGTTGCCTAGGTTTACATTTGCCATTTGACATTTTATTTCAGATAAATGTATGCTAACTACGCTGATATTTTGTTTAAGTTAAATGCTAATTAGAAATGGGTTGGGATTGGGATTGGCTTAGAATTTGAGTTTAAGTTGTCCTGCGAACGCTTCTTTGCCTTTTCTCTTGCTTTCTCACTTTCTTAATATGCGCTTACGATAACCAATATCCCTGATCAGCTATTTTGCGACGTCCGATTAGATCCAATTAGATCCTACCAAATCCGGTGAACCAAATTTATCAGGGACCTGCGATACTGTTTCTTACAAGTGTCAAAGTGGCACCGTGGTAAAACGTTAGAACTCAGGCCAGCACGGTTGCTATTCTTTCTGGAATAAAAGTCGGGAAAGAGACGCTCGACGAGGGCGACAATACTCTGTAAGTGTTAACCGTATGAGTATTAATCACCATCACTAGCGAGGCGCAACCTCGAAGTACGCCCGCCGATCTTTGCTGCGAGGGGCACCTCGGATAGTCGCCTCATCGTGAAGCCACTTACTGCGAGCCTGCGCCGCACCAATACTTACTCGCGCGTAGTGTGCCGGTCGCGTCCGACGATCGCAGCTGAGGCGGTCGGGTGAGCGGCGAGAATCTTGGGCGGCTCGAGCCATCCCACAGCACCTCGGCGCGTCACAGCGACCCCGGCCAACCTCACCCGCTGATTGGTCAATTGTTTTGGTTAATAACTCCCAAAGTTGGGTATAACTTCACATTTTTGAAGGTGCTATCGTCATCAGGATGTCACGCCCCACATGATGGCTATCACCGTTATAGACAGTTTTGGAACACCCTATATATACAGCGCGCGACTACCGAGGATACTTATCCCGAAGTGTAGCGGTTGTCGTCTGCTGTAAAACTTTCACCTCGATTTATGGAAAAGTTACAGCTCCGGGGATTTATTTCTGAATTTTGTATTTTATTGCTGATTTTTCTGAATCCAATGAGCCAAGAATCAAGCGAATCGGTTCAGTCGTTCAGGAGATATGAATTTCTCCTGCTTATTTTTCTCGTGGAAAAGGCAAGGCGGATTAAGAGTCCTTATGTTTAGGCGATATTCCTAAAAATGTGGCTTTCACTTTTTTCACACGAGATGGGAGCACCCCGAAATACTGCGGTCTGCGGAGATAGTATGACTATGTCGTGTTTACGTTACCCACACATTGGTTAAGCCAGTTATGCCGCAGTTGGTTGTGTGTCATAACGGTTATGTGAGACAGTCCGATTTTATTATTTTATTTCAGATAATAAAACAGCATACTCCTTACATACAGCACTGTCCTTATCCCTGTCCCTGTGATCTTGCGATTATTAAGAATTATAAAATGCCAAAAGTGTTAATTACGTAACTCACAAACCCTTGCATTTGGTAAACGAGTGCTCATTATCAATAGGTAAAATTGTTAAGTGTCTAGCATATGAATCTTTTAAGCAATAATTAGCAATTATTTACAATTGAAGGGAATGCTAGCTATTAGTAATCAGTACTTGCTTAGATTAATTTCAGCACTTTAGGTCAGCTAGCCACTTGACAGTCAGGAATAACTTGTAAAGTATTAAGTCAAATTTTACCCTGTAATGAAGCACGCACACGCCAAGTTTTTTTTATTGTTAATCGCTAATTTATTGTTAATTGCTAATGCGAATTAAATAGAGGTATCTTTGAATGAAAACTTGGCTTTCTTGTATGATATCTATTATCTCTTTTGTTATATTTCAATTTTGTGGGGGAATCCAATTGCTACTTGGCGCATTTTCTTACATTTTAATGTTTTTGGACAGATTATAATATTTAGAATTGTAATATATAAACCAAGCAAAATGTTCATACGCAGTCTAATTTAGTTGTATCATGACTGTTAAGTTTATCGCTCAAGAAACACTTCAGCTAAAGAATAAAATGAATTAAGCAAGCAATAATTATCAATAATGTGTCATTTAGCGACATACTAGCTATTGGTAATCGGTACTTATTTAACAAATTTTATTACATCAGGAGACTCGGTAGAGTCTCGCGCCAAGTAGTTACCTATAGCTATACAGCGCGAGAAGCCGAGGCTACTTATCCCGACGCGTAGCGGTTTTCGATCGATATAAGACTTTCACCTCGATTTCCGAAAAAGTTACAGCTTGCAAGCATAACTTATGAATCAAGCACAGCCTAATTTATTTTTCTGAATCCAATAAGCTAAAGAGCAAGGAAATTGGTCCATGCGTTCAAGAGATATGAATTTCCTCCTCTTATTTTCTCGTGCGAAAACGATTCAGAAGAAGATTCAGACCAAAAATGTAGGTCACATATTTCCCACGCTAGGTGGCAGAATGTTCATATATTATATCAATATTTCTAGCTGCGAGATGATGTTATGGTAGAGAGAGAAGGCAGATGTGAGATGATGTTAGAGAGAGATGCTAGACATGTAGAAAGAGACTAACTAACACGAGATGGGTAGATGTCTTATTTCCTTGACGTTCGAGTGGTTGGTTATGTAGGCTATTTTATGACAGCAATATCTTACGCGAGGATATCTGATAAATTTAACAGTTTTATTCTCTTATTGGTACAGCTTTTTGACCCTACTCAATCTAACACTGTTAAGCAATATCCTCTTATTCAATACAATTATAGATTACCAAAGTTGCCAAGTGCATAACCAGGACCCACTTAAATGAAAAAGCAACAATTTGTTCACCAAGTGATACTTCAGGTCTTTCATGTAAATGATTTCTGAACTACGAACCTTACTAGTAATCAGTATTTGCTCAGTAAACTTTAGATCTTTGACTTCTGTAATTTTTAATTATGGATCTGTTCGGCAAGTTTGAAATCTATAACTGAACTGGTTCTTGGGTACGCCCTTGTCAAATTTGCCATTACAAATGTGTTGAATAAGATATAGAACTTATTAAGTATTGAGCCTAATCGTAATATTAATTTAGGGGCATACTAGTCGTGGAAAATTAGTATCCTGCTCATCAAGTTTTAAGTCTGTCGCTTAAGTCGTCCTTAGCCTACACATTTGACAAGTTCCACACTTTTCAGATGTGTTGAATGAGGAGAGGATGTATAACGTAAGCGAAGGACTCCAAATTTGTTGGAGGAATATGAATTGCCAGTAGCAATGCTTCGTATGTTACATTTGTTACGTCCTCACCTCCTGAACGTAACACATTATACAGATAAGCTGCATCCCCCTCTTATTCGTCATATTGTTGAAGTATTAAACATGTCAAACGTGTAGCTTGAGAATTACTTAAATCAAAGACCTGAAATGTACTGAGCAAATACTAATTGGTAATGGCAGCCTGTTCCTAAGTTGTATCAGTATTAGTATCTACTCATCAAATTGCAAACCTGTTGCTTGAGTGGTTCTTAGCTTCACATTTGACAAGTTCCACACTTCACAAATGTCTTGAACAAGGGAGAATATCACTTCAGCGAAAGAGACCTGAAATCTGGTGAGCAAATACGCTTTCGCAATGTAATATTAGCTACAGAATAAAAAAGGAAAAATAATTTTTACATTATACAGACAAGCTGTATCCTCCTCTTATTCGCCACATTGTTAAAGTATTAAACTTGGCAAATGTGTACCTTGGGAATTACTTAAATCAAAGATTATATTTTTATTTTACCGATTAACTAAGAAAAAGAACTGAGATCCCCGCAAAAACATTAAAATGAAAAAAAAACGCCAAGTAGCCCCCCCCCCCCCGCCGCCGCCGCCGCCCAACAACCCAAACCACCGACTCACCAACCCACTGTTGTGCCCTGTGTGGTGACTGCACAGAGCGGGTAGCGGGATCGGAGGAAGTCACGCTCGTAGCTTTTAAAGGATTAGAATCTACTGGGATTAAACCCAAAAACTTGGAGTTTATTGATAGGGTATAACCAAAGACTGACAAGAAAGGTACAGAGTAACTCGCTGGTACGCATTGATGTGTTCTGTTCGAAATCTGGGGAGCGAGTCCCCGATTGGGACTTGGAGCAATAGTTTTGTTCGATACGGGCGTCGCATCAGCACGAGGCACTGATCAGGCGATGTGACTCAGTGCTGATGCGCAAAACGTGATTTAGTCGCTATTCGCTTGCTTATTGCTATACTAGTATCTTATTTCTTTTATACATTGCACATTCTTTCAAGGATAGGATTTAGTGGTCTGCTTAGTTTGTGCATTTCGGGAGCCAACCTTGGGCTCGGGCGCAACGATCCCTCCCCCCTAAGGGAGAAAAGGGCGAAGGCCTTTTCGGAGATGGTGCAATGTTTACAATAGTCAGTCATACAGAGTCATTATGGCTAATATGCAGTATGTGTAGTATATATGTATATATATGTGCTAGTATAGACTAATGTATTATAAAATTATATTATCCCCCCCCCCCCGACGCCGCCGCCCAACTACCCAAACCACCTACTCACCAACCCACCAATCTTGCAAAAGTCATTTAAAAATTATCAAAAATAAAAATGGATATCATTGGTAAACGAAAGCCAAGTTATACTTCAGATATATAATTAATAACATACAAGAAACCCAAGTTTTCATTCAAAGATACCTCGATTTAACTCGCATCAGCAATTAACAACAAATTTACAATAAATTAGCGATTAACAATAATAATTAAAAAAAACTTGGCGTGTGCGCGCTTGAACCATTAAATTTTCCCAATGTTTTCCAACTATTGGATTTCGTAGTTTATTCAAATCGGTAATCTGTTTCCGAAAATGCAACTTCTCGCATGATACACACACAAATCGACGAGTGTCCGTAGATCTTTTTGTAAGTAGCTTAAATGCCGCAGAATATTTATTAATTATGTAATCTTCATTTCAATTTATTTTGTTACTATCGAGTAATAAATTTTGTGCCGCCTCTTCCTCTACATGTTTAATGATTTCTCTCAGTGCTACAATATCTCCGACTTCGAGTGCCTTATATAAAGATTTCAATTTTTTGTAATAATGAGACAAGCTATTAATCAATCTACCACTATTACTCACTCGTGGAAAGTGTGGACAAAGGAAATGAATTGCCAGTACCAATGATCGACAAATATCGGGCTTTATGTAACAACCATGTGAATATCCCAATTTACCAACTGTCCATTTTGTTGTACACTGTGCCAAACCGTTCACTAGTTTTGGTATATTTTTTATTAATCTGCATTCAGATATAACTTTGAGTAATCGTTGATATCGTTTAAGTATTTCCAAATTCTGAACTGTACAAAATTCATTACAAACCCATGATTTCTTAGACTTTATATCCGGTCTTAATTCCGTTAATGGTAAAACATTTGTGACCTGGCCACACTCATTCATCATAAGAGACTTTTCCTTTAATTTGATATTGAAATCATATATTGCCTCTGAGAAATATGACTCCGTGGTAGGAGTATGTTTAGAATCACCACATAACATATTTCGTATACTGCCAATGTCATCACAAGCGAGAGCGGATAACTGTGTTAAATATAGTTGAGCTTTTTCCCTTAAATTATGCAATACTTTTCCTATATTGGATATATAATTTTGTCTAACGAAAATGCACCACTTGAATATTCGTTCGGCCTCAATTCTTGCGCTTGAAAAACTTGCAAAAGGTGTGCATTTTGCAAGTTGTTTCGATATCTTTTGAATATAATTCTCAGCACTTCTCTGCAAAGCTATAGTATTTCCACGAATGCGATATACTTTATATTTCTGACATAGTTTCTTGGCAATGCGCATTTTTGTTTGCACAAGTAAATTTTTTCTATAATATTTTGCATTCGTGATAGATTTTGCGTCTCTATTTTCTTTATAATATTGTTTATTCATAATCGACTTTTTATCTTTATGTTGTATATAATATTTTTTATTCACGACCGATTTCTTATCGGTATTCTCTTTATAATATTTTACACTCTTCATACATATTTCATTTTTATTTTGTCGATAATATTTTGCATTTATGATAGATTTTTTATCCTTAACACTTGTATAGTATTTTGAATCCCTGACACGTATTTTATTACCTTTATTTTCAATATAATATTTATGAGCACACTCTTTAGAAAGATTACATAATTTATCTTTCTCCTCCAAACTGTCGCTAGATGCAGACAAGCCTTGTTCCGTTGTAAAGTTGTCGCTGGGTACAGACATCAGCAGAGTTGGTGTAATACTGTCGCTAGATGCAGACAAGGGCCGTTTCTTTGTATTATTGTCGCTGGTTGCAGACATCAGTTGTGTTGGTGTAATACTGTCGCTAGATGCAGACAAGGGCCGTTTCTTTTTAGAAGTGTCGCTGGATGCAAACAAGGCCCGCTTCTTTGTACAATTGTCGCTAGATGCAGACAAGGCTCCATTTTTTGTAAAATTGTCGCTAGATGCAGACAAGGCCATATTTTTTGTAAAATTGTCGCTAGATGCAGACAATACTGGCACGTTTTCTAGAATCTCGCTTTGAGCGGACAATGTTTTTCTTTCCCCACTGTCGCTGGAAAGAGATATTAAGCTAATAGACTTAGGAGAAGCAACTTTAACTTTTTTGGTACGATGTCGTACGAATCGTGTCTCTTCTGCTATGTTCTTTCTGCGCTGTACTATTGGTAACGGCAGAAGCTTGACTGGGCGGTGTGCTGGATGCTGTGGAAAATGTTCAATACAGCTCGTCTTTAATATTTTGATTAAATGACCCCGCATTTTCTCCGTGTCATATACAACTTTATTTGGGCGAATGTGAAATATTAACGAGGTAGCAAACGCTATAGCGAATACTCCGCAACTGACTCCATCGTTTTGTTGTTGAACAACTGGAAAGTGCACTGTATCGTCACTGACATTGTAAAAAGGAAATAGTTTTTGCAAGAATGTTTTGTGCTGATTACTCAATCTCTTCATGTTTAGAGAATCGTATATATATATATCGATTTTCTGTCATAGTAAGAGCAAACCCAATGTCCAATTGTATTTGGAGCACCACTGAACAAGATTTGAATATGCTCTACGTTTGATGGTATTTCATCGATAGTGTGTGACGGGGCAGCGTAGCCCGTCCCAAAACTCCCGCTCTCACGCGAAGCCGCCTCGCACTCGCCGCTTAACCTCAACAACCGTTGCTCCAAGGGGGACCGCCAAAACCAGCGAGTAATTACTAATGCGCCTTATCTTGTTTCGAGCCCAAGATAGCGACGATACCAGCGAGTCGATCGAGGAGCGGGAGTTAAGCTCGAGGAGAATGGACCCGACGAGTCCTACCTGCGAGCCATACAGAGGGTGCAGATACGCCGATTGACGTGCCGATCAGGCCGCTCTGACCCTGGACAGACGACGGACGAAGGCAGCGGCGGAGAGCGCAGCGTAGCGCAACGATCAATCCCAGCGCGCGGGATCGATGCGCGAGCCCTCGATACCGATCGAGACCGATCGGCGCGGCGGCACCGAGAGATCGATAGCGTAAGGCGGCAACGTAACGCGAAACGAATTTTGCGTAGGACCGGAAGCTCCTCACTTTGTGAGCGACCTTCAACGCGAGCGGATTCCGAGTGCGAGAGTGAGCCACAACCCGACGATTCGAGGAGTTTAGAGAGAGCGATTCAGCGAAGCGAGTTTATACCGGTAAGCCCAGCGAATTGCCGCCTGCCTATTACCTGTAAAGATCTCGGTGCCGGCCGTTCACGCTCCAACAAGAGGCTACCCTGGCGCGAGTGATCACCGGTCACTAGGCGGCTACCCCTTGGGGCGACTCTTCAAGTCGCCACAAAGTCCCCGGTTCGGACAGAACATCGTGAGCCATTAGATTGGGAGGCGTACGAAAGCCAGGAGCGGCCCGGCCGCCACCATCTAGCTTTGTAACTTGCATGCGAACGGTTTTGGGTTTTCCGGCTTCGAGGCTCGTAGATCGGCCGCCGATATTGTGCGATTGCAGTGCGACTGCAGGTCATCGAAAGTTCTATTCGATTCTTTGGCGTGTCCGAGCCTTCCAGCAGGCGAGCGTCCGGCAAGCGCGACCGGCCGGGAGAATAGATTGTGTAGCGGCTACGGGAAAGCCGAGGGTCCGAACGCCGACGTTCGGACGCGAGCGCGCGGACTTAGGATTTTCCGGCCAGTTTCCCGGCCAATAATAAACATCGTTGCCACCCATCCGCGTGGGATTATTCAGCCTCCCTTCCCGACCCAAAGACCTTCGCCACTCTACCGGACACGAGCTAGCCCGGCCGACACCGGCGAGTGCCGCCGAGTCCAGCCCGGGGACGAGCGGAGGGCACCAACCAGGACGAGGGGAGACCCAGGAGAAATTCGGCCCTTATCGGGGCCTGGCGCCCAGCATTTTCCCCCCTTTCCACCTTCCAGGAACCCCGGACGGACCTAGGCGAAGTTGAGGCGCGTCCACCCGGACCGACGCGGACCGAGGTCCGGAGAAACCGCTTACAAGTGTCAGGAAGTTGTACTTTCCAAGTGCCTTGAGGACTATAACCATACTCGTGTATAATGGAATGAAAAATGTCCATGTGACTGTCGTCCAGCCAGAGGTTTTGAGATATCCTGTTCTCTAAATATTCTGTTAATTGAAGCTTTATTGATTTCAGTTTAAAGTTTTCGGCACGATAAGTAAAAGAATAAAATTAAATTCTAATATAGAATTATAAATAAAAATGTAAGTACGTCTAACCTGGAGCTGTTGAATGCCCTGTTGCACGTTCAACAGATGCTCGACGATTGCGGCTCAGATCACACCGTACATACATCGTATGTAAGCATTTTGCGTGTCGATCTGGACAGTGGCGACAGCCATTCTCTCTCATATGCAACAGGCATGGCTCGATCCAAATGAGAGAGAATAAAGAGAGAAATGTTCATTTACGTACTATAAAATGTAATATAATATATTACGTTGTGACATGTTAGTAGTAAAACGCTGTCCCTAAGTGTGATGCATATGACTTGGAATCAGTTTTTTTACCATCGAATTATCGATAATACCGACATTTGCATAATTGTTTTTTTGCCGAGTAATGTCACTTGTGTCGTGTGTTCCTGAGTACTACACGAAGCGAATCGTGACAGATACCGGCAGCCAATCGATTAACTAACAATTGCAAAATCTCAGAGAAGCATTAATTATGCACTCCGATGATTTTAAAATAATATATACAGGGTGATGCATTACGCTTTTCGGTGTTACCGATAATTCGATGGTAAAAAGCTGATTCCCCGTTTAGTGCATCACCCTGTACAAACAATTTCGGTAACTAATGTAGCATATCGGTATCTGTCATAATTCACTCCATGTAATGCTCGAACGACACATGACACAGGCGACATTATACGGCTAACATAACAATTACGCAATGGTCGGTATTACCGATAATTCGACTGAAGAACTGATTTCAAGGCATATGCATGTTCAACCCCTACGTCAATTGTTATCAAACACGGCTTTCTTCATGTGCTCGTGATCGTCCATTATCGCACGAATCTAGCAAGCGACAACATCGTAAGTATTCAAAATATATTTTGCTGTCGTTTTATGTTTCTATTTCTTTTATTCTTCTGCTTTAGCTTCTAATTCGACTCCGGGCTTTACTTTAATATAACTATTTATAATTAATATTGAATTTCATTTTTTTTATATTAGAATGTCAGAACAAGAAGATAAGCCGGCGTCCTCCCAAATGGATGTAGCAGAGGCTCATCCTAATATGCGTGAGTATAATTGCATACTTCTTTTAGCTTTTCTCTATCCCTCATTCTTTCTCCTTATTAATTATAGTTTGTTTTTAGAACAACATCAAAATCAGGAGGTGCAGCGGCGCGTTGACAGGATGCGCCGCGAATTTGAGCAGGAGCTGCAGTGGCGGCTCGAAGCCGCTGCTGCCGCTGCCGCCGTTGCAGCTCGTGCTGCTCCGCCTCCAGTGGAGCGAGGGAGAGCAGGAAGACGTAAGTATTACAAAATTAATCATTGGAATATTACCCGTGTAGTGGCTCAGTGAGGCAAACACGCGAACCGCAATTTGCGGGACCCGAGTTCGATCCCGGACTGTGGGGTGTGTTGTGATGTTTGTGCTCTGCTGAATTTTTCAGCGTGTTGTCACATGGGAAAGGGATGATGGGGCTGTTGTTGTTTATTTAACAAAGGGGGAGGAGAGAGTTCTTGTGCTGTAATTAAATTACTTTACAGAACGATCCAACCCAGGCGGACGCTCCCGCGCCACGTGGTGGCGGCGCCAGCGTGGCGGTTACCGTGGCGGCAAAGGAGGAGGTGCTTACTACCGCGGCGATCGCGGCGGTCGCGGCTGGCGACGCGGTGGCGGACGCCGAGGAGGCGGCGGTGGTGGCGGCGAACGCCAGGCCACGATACATATGTATTGTTGAGGAGAGAAATTAAACAGTTAAACCACATCACTTCTTTTTTCTTATCTAGTATTTTAACCTTTTTTAGTATGTTCACCAAATTTCAGATTTATCGCTGAAGAGATATTCTCGTTTATTCAAAACATTTGTGATAAAGTGTGGAACTTGTCAAATGTGAAGCTAATAACCACTTCAGCGATAAACCTGAAATTTGGTGAGCAGATACTGATACAACTTAGAAACAGGCCGCCTAACTTCATTCTATGGAATTCAAAACCATGCTATCTAGTGGCAATTCATATTCGTCCAACAAATTTGGAGTCCTTCGCTTAAGTTTGTGAAGTGTGGAACTTGTCAAATGTGGAGCTAAGAACCACTTAAGCGAGAGGCTTGAAATTTGATGAGCAGATACTGATACTGATACAACTTAGGAACAGGCCGCCATTACCGACCAGTATTTGTTCAGTACATTTCAGGTTTTTGACTTAAGTAACTCTCAAGCTACACATTTGACATGGATGCAGCTTATCTGTACAATGTGTTACGTTCAGGGGGTAAGGACATAACAAAAATGTAACATATCAAGCGTTGGACTTCATTATATGAAATTCAAAGCCATGCTATCTAGTGGCAATTTAGATTCGTCCAACAAACTTGGAGTCCTTCGCTTAGGTTTGTGAAATGTGGAACTTCTCAAATGTGGAGCTAAGAACCACTTAAGCGACAAGTTTGCAATTTGATGGGTAGATACTGATACTAATACAACTTAGGAACAGGCTAATGGTGGCCAATGAGTATTTGCTCAGTACATTTCAGGTCTTTGATTTATTTAAGTAATTCTCAAGCTACACATTTGACATGTTTAATACTTCAACAATATGACGAATAAGAGGGGATGCAGCTTATCTGTATACATAATGTGTTACGTTCAGGAGCGAAGGACGTAACAAATATAATATATAAAGCGTTGGACTTCATTATATGGAGTTCAAAGGCATGCAATCTACTGGCAATTCATATTCGTTTAACAAATTTGGACTCCTTCGCTTAAATTATACATCCTCTCCTCATTCGACACATGTGAAAAGTGTGGAATTGTCAAATGTGTAGGCTAAGAACGACTTAAGCGACATGTTTCAAACTTGATGAGCACTACTAATTTTCCACGACTAGTATGCCCCTAAATTAATATTACGATTAGGCTCAACACTTAAGGGGCTAGGGTACCCACGTGACTTTTCGCGAGTTGGCCGCTCGCTGTGTTACCTACAGAATTTGACGGGCGAGATGGAGCTGCTCGCGATGTCTATCGCACGATCCAGCCTACAAATGTGTGTATGTCAGCTCTCAACACATGCATATGTTCATCTGTTTCAATCCCCTTTTTTTGCGGCACTCGCGTATCGCTTTTACGATCTTGAACTGGGGAGCTCGCAGCTCCCGAGGTTCCGAGACCGAGTCCGAGCCGAGTCCCAAGTACGCATACTATACGTATAGTATATACCTATGCGTACTATAGCATATTATACTATATATGGGGATCGGTGTGTCTCTGTTTCCTTTCGACTGTAATAGACTGTCTCATATTATACGCATATGGGCGATTCCACGCAAAGTGATCACACCTTTTGACACTTTGTCTTCGATTTTGATGAAATTTGGTGAACATGGAGTCCTTAATGTACAACCACATTATCTGCATTTCGTTAGTAAAAATGTCAATTATTATGCAAGTTATGTGCTGTGAGACCCAAATTCCCGGGCGCTCCCTTCCTGGACTCCCCTAGGGAGCCAAATTCTTCGCCACGCAAATCACCTCTAGGCAATCTCGCGTGAAGGGGTCGGGGTGAGGCGGGGGGTCCCCGTGAGTGGAGAGAATTCGGGGGTCACATAAGAAACGGGACGAATTTCTCGATAGCCCTGGGAGGTCGGCTGTGATTAACTAAACGCAATTATTTAATAAACGCGAAAAGAACGCTAGACACTCAATCCGTAAACGCGAGCGATAGATGAAAACCGAACGAGAGTCACACGAGCGGTAAACGAAGACCGAACGATAATCACACGAGCGGTAGACGAAGACCGAGCGATAATCTCACGAGCGGTAGACGAAGACCGAGCGATAATCTCACGAGCGGTAAACGCGAGCGATACTCACAAGGACGATGCGCGATGCGATATTCACTCCTACGATACGCGATGCGATATTCACTCGAACGATAATCTCAACGATAACATAACTCAACCATAAGAATCACAGTCGATCCCCAAAGGATCCAAACGCGATGGCTGGCTGAACTCAGCAGAGAGGGGGAGGTTCACGACTCAGTGCAGAAAACGATATTCACTAATACTTGAACGATAATCTCACAAACGAAAAGTGCAGGCTGAAGTCGCCGCTGCTTGCTCGCCACCAAGCGTTCACGAAATGGCGGCCGCGGGCCGCCGCGGTATTCGAACGTAACCCTATTGCACGTGGATGGTGAACGCGTAAGATAGCGATAGTCACAGCGATAATGGATGCGATATTCACCACGATAATCTCATAATATTCGGTACGATAATCACAAAGCTTACGATAATCACTAACAAAGGGGGTTACCCATAAAACCCGTGACACAAAGAACAATAATGATCGCGATTACAATGAGCCTGAGAGATTACAGCTTACCGATCCCGCAGCTAGGAAAGGAGGCAGCGTGGTCCTCGGCACCCTCGGAGTCGTAGGTGAGAAATCGGAAAGCTTCGCTGGTCACTCTGGAGCACACACTGGTCGTAGTTGATGTCACCGTAAGAATGAATTTTCCCATCGAAAAGTGCTTACTTTATAGTCGAATTTTGGTGCTCCGAGGGCGCGAGGATTGGCTCCTTGGTACGACAGACTACCCCTGATTGGCTCAGGGACACTTTACAAACCTTATGTGAAACTTCTTGGTACTCGCTAATCCGCGCGGCGTAAGTTCGCGGGAATTCGGCGGCTCGGCCAAAACCGCCGTTTCCCAGAATCGAACGAAATAGAGTCCTCGCTCGCGCGAAAACTCTTGCAGGGCCGCAGGTAACCCACAGGTTACCCTGCCCTAAAATGAAGGGAGGAATCCTTCGGGCTGGCAATTCCTCTGCCAGCCCATAACACTAATGCCCATTCTTACAGCGCGTACTAAGGTGTACTACGCGAATGGGTGACACACGAAACGTCGGGAATCCCGCACGTTGCCACAACGGTGGATCAACGGCGAGGGCAGAAGGAAAGTGGAGCCGGCTCTTTCGCACCCCCAAGCCCTGTCCGGAGCAGGCAAGTGGGTGTCCCTCTGACCCTACCGACCGAAAAATCGGCGGATTCCGACGGCTAACCGCAGCAGCGGCCAAGAAGTTCCTATAACGAAAATGTCTAAAATAAAAGCAACGTCTGTGTGGTGCGGCCCTGGCTACGCGGCGATGCGTAGCCCGCTGATCCCAATGTTGCTGTTCTTTTCCTCATCCTTGGAAAAGGTGGTAGCTGTAACCTAGCAGAATATTATCGCGAAGAATAGTCAAAATAGGTGACACCAAGTAACCAATGCGCGCTCAAGCGAGCCCGCGAGCCTCCCATCCCCACCCCGAGCTCCGAGCGCGCCGAAGACGTGCAAGACGCTGTGTCTTTGGGACGGGCAGAAATTTGCCACGTCACAGTGCATTGCAAAATTGGTGCAATTTTTTTTTTAAATCATAACTCTGGAACGGTATGAGATATCAAGAAACGCGAAACGCAGTTTTACGCAGAGAAGATTGAATTTTCATTAAAAAAATATTTGAGGAACGTAGCAACCTTCTTAATTTATTTAAAAATTGTTCAAAAATTTTAATTGTTTATAATTCCGAAAACTCACTTTTGTCCGTTTTGAAAAAAATCATGGAGGTGCATTGAAGTCTCCTCTAAAAGCCCTGTAAATTTCAAGATGGTCAATTTAAAACTCTTTGAGATAAAATTCTTCATGCGATACCGGAACACGAGCTCGACGCTCGGAGACCAGCGCGCGCCCGTGCGCCACGGATGCTTGGACACGGACCGCCGCTACCGATCACGGCCAACCGTCCTTTTCACCTACATAAAGGGCTAATCTTCGGGTACATGGTTGAATTATTCAATCTTTGCCTGAGTGGATGACTCCCGGTTAATACTTAACCATAAAGTACTGAACACTGTTTCCTCTCTGTGTTATTCGGGCTTGAGACCGACTTGAGGCCACATTAAAAACTGTGATTGTGTACTCGTAGTACACAATATATGTAGATTGTTTACATGAAGAAGGAGAAAAAAGGTAGACAGATAGAAAAAAATTATTTACTCGCGTAGGCTTAGCCAAAAAAATTAACTCGACTCAATATTGAAACTTTGGAATTTGTCAGTCAATGAGAAGCGTTTCGCGTTTATTCAATTTTTACTAACTGGAATAAGTGCGAGAAATTTAAGAGTATCAGACAATGTTTTGGCTTTTGCATATCTTTTGGAAAGCATTTCCTCGTGATTATTATAATCCACATTAGTGGAATAGCTAAACGAAACATTAGGAAAGTGAATTCTGGTCCAATCATACAATTGTAAGGGTGTTGTTATTTGACGTTCTGTTACTCTTTGCAAGCTAGCTCGTGCTGCTGCTCTTTTTAACGATCCCCCTAATCCATCACATGGACCTTTTCCATGAGATGTCGCGAAAAAGTGCCATTCTGCTGGACAGTTGAAGTCCTCGGAATGCAAACATAAATTAAGAAAGTTCTTTTTATTTTTATATTAAGCAGCAGCGCCATCAGAAAAATAATATACTTTATTAATCGCGGGATTGATATTTCTGACAGTATCGTAAAATTGACTTTGTTACAAATGGACTGCGGTAGTATTGCGGTGTAATATGTCCGAAATTGCAATGTAAGTAAAATGTTTTAACGTTTGTCCTACTCTGTAGTATGCAACGAAGGGGTGAATAGTCGCTTGATTATTATTCCAATGGAACCCAGGAACCGCATCTTAAATGACAAACGCGTAATTTTCGGAAAAATCGCAAATAACTAATACTTCGCCTTCCTTCAGGCTGTTTTTCAAGATTTGATAATACGCGCTTTGTTGTGTGACGGGGCAGCGTAGCCCGTCCCAAAACTCCCGCTCTCACGCGAAGCCGCCTCGCACTCGCCGCTTAACCTCAACAACCGTTGCTCCAAGGGGGACCGCCAAAACCAGCGAGTAATTACTAATGCGCCTTATCTTGTTTCGAGCCCAATATAGCGACGATACCAGCGAGTCGATCGAGGAGCGGGAGTTAAGCTCGAGGAGAATGGACCCGACGAGTCCTACCTGCGAGCCATACAGAGGGTGCAGATACGCCGATTGACGTGCCGATCAGGCCGCTCTGACCCTGGACAGACGACGGACGACGCAACGGCGACAGACCGACGGACGTACCAGGGGCTCCTAGCTCTCGCTGGCTGAAGGCAGCGGCGGAGAGCGCAGCGTAGCGCAACGATCGATCCCAGCGCGCGGGATCGATACGCGAGCCCTCGATACCGATCGAGACCGATCGGCGCGGCGGCACCGAGAGATCGATAGCGTAAGGCGGCAACGTAACGCGAAACGAATTTTACGTAGGACCGGAAGCTCCTCACTTTGTGAGCGACCTTCGACGCGAGCGTGTGACGAGTGCGAGAAGCGAGCCCAAGACGAGCGATAAGTGAGGAGGCGAGAGAGATCAGAGCGAGTTTATACCGGTAAGCCCAGCGAATTGCCGCCTGCCTATTGCATGTAAAGATCTCGGTGCCAGCCGTTCACGCTCCCACAAGAGGCTACCCTGGCGCGAGTGACCACCGGTCACTAGGCGGCTACCCCTTGGGGCGACTCTTCCAGTCGCCACAAAGTCCCCGGTTCGGGAATAACATCGAGCCCGTAGATTGGAAGGCGTATGAAAGCCAGGAGCGGCCCGGCCGCCACCATCTAGCTGTGTAACTTGCATGCGAACGGTTTTGGGTTTTTCCGGCTTCGAGGCGAGTAGATCGGCCGCCGACATTGTGCGATTGCAGTGCGACTGCAGGTTATTGAGAGTCCATTCGATTCTTTGGCGTGTCCGAGCCTTCCAGCAGGCGAGCGCCCGGCAAGCGCGACCGGCCGGGAGAATAGATTGTGTAGCGGCTACGGGAAAGCCGAGGGTCCGAACGCCGACGTTCGGACGCGAGCGCGCGGACTTAGGATTTTCCGGCCAGTTTCCCGGCCAATAATAAACATCGTTGCCACCCATCCGCGTGGGATTATTCAGCCTCCTTTCCCGACCCAAATACCTTCGCCACTCTACCGGTCAAGAGCTAGCCCGGCCGACACCGGCGAGATCCGCCGAGTCCAGCCCGGGGCCGAGCGGAGGGTACCAACCAGGACGAGGGGAGACCCAGGAGAAATTCGGCCCTTATCAGGGCCTGGCGCCCAGCATTTTCCCCCTTGCCACCTTCCAGAAACCCCGGACGGACGGAGGCGAAGTTGAGGCGCGTCCACCCGGACCGACGCGGACCGAGGTCCGGAGAAACCGCTTACAAATTGGCGCCCAACGTGGGGCCCACTAACAAGTTGGGAAAGAGAGGCTGGGAAAGTTGAATTTTTCGCGAGCTTGGACACGCCAGTCGCGATCGCTTTTGTGCATTTGTTACAGGTCACAAAGGGAGTCCGTTCAAACGTGGCCGTTACATAACGGTAAGGTAGGTGAGCCCAGTAAACACCTGTAGCGGCTGAGGAGGTCAGAGTTAGAAAAACCGCGTTGGGGGACTAGAGCACCGCACCGAATAAACACCGGCTGTCGGTCGCGTACGGATTCAAGGTCGGCCGTTTGCAGGTCGACTACGCGCACCGTAGGTAGCATGGCGTACGTGCGGCAAAGTGAGCTCGAGCAGCTCGTTCGACACCTAGGGGAGGAGGGGTTACGGGACCTCCTCCAAACATGCGGGTGTGACGAGAGCGGGACCCTCGAGGAGCTCCGCGAGCGTTATTTGGGGGAAATGAGCAGGAGAAGAGAGGAGGCACGAGCCTCCGTGGAGGCGCGAAGGGCCCCGCGCGGAAAGGCGACCGGCGAGCCGATCGCGGAATCGAGCGAAGTCCGTGAGTCCGAAGGGGAGGATGACCGCGAGACCGTGCGCGAATCCCGGGGGGCGCCCAGGACGGCGCCTCCGGGAGACGCGCCCGGCCGCAGGGCTTCCCTCATCGCCCGACCCAGCTGGGATCTGCCGTCCGCTATCCGCGAAGAAGAAGATCGGGACCGTTTCCCTCCACACGCGCCCATATCGCGCGCCTACCCCTACCGTGACGCCGCGTCCACCTCAACCGGACTCGCGCCCCGGCCGCGTCCGGTCGAAAGCCCCTATGACGCCGTCAGGAAGTGGCCGATGCGGTACGCCGGGGGGGAGGTGAGGGAGCTCGAACGCTTCATGGGAGAAATTGAGTACCGGAGGGAGCTCTTGGCCATCGACGACCGCTCCATGATGGCGTGCCTCCCACTGCTGCTACAAGGAACCGCCTATGACTGGTACATGTCAACCCGCCGTCAATTCCGCACCTGGGCGGAATGCGAGAGAGCGATCTTCCGCCACTTCGACCGGGCGACCAGTGCGGACAAATTAGCAGCCGCCTCGAGGAGGAAGCAGCGGCGCGGCGAATCCTTCGCCACCTACCGGACCGAGCTCCAGTCCATCTGCCGGAGAATTCATCCTCCCATGAGCGACGAGCAGATACTCCACCTCCTATATGATAACATGCTGCTGCACTATAGATCCCTCATCCGCTTCCATGAGTACCTGACGGTTGAGGAGCTGACCGAGCGCGCCGAGGAACTCGAGTTCCACGCGCCCCCTCCGCACGACACCGCGCCCGACTACCGCGAGGCGCCGGCGCCCAGGGAAGGACGGGCGAACCGCGGGGTATTCGCCCAGCTGGCCACGGAACCGCGGGCCAGCACGAGCGCGGAGATAAGGGACCGCCCGCGACGCCCTCGCAACACCACCCGCGAGCAGGATCGCGCGAGAGCCGGCGAGCCGCAGGGCTGCTGGCGATGCGGGCAGCTCGGGCATGTGCGAGTAGGGTGCCGGAGTGAGGAAGTCCGATATTGCGTGCGATGTGGGAACGAGGGGACTCCCACCGCGCGATGCCCGAAGTGCTCGGGAAACCGGGCCAGCCGACGCTAAAGGGGGGAATAGCGGACGGCGGAAAAACGAGCGACACCTCCACCGAGTCCGAGGAATCAGATGACTCGCTCGAATTCGAGGCACCGGCCGCGAGCGAGGCCAGGCCATCCCTCGTATACCTCCCGGCAAGGATCGAAGGGCTACTCGTCCGTGCGTTCGTAGACGGCGGCGCCAGCGATAATTTTATAAGTCCGGAGACTTTAGGGCGACTCGGGTCTCGCGTGAGAACGCAGGTGTCCACCCCGAAATACTACGTTCTCGGGAATGGGCTCGTCGACTGTTCGAGAGCGTCCGGAAACGCCAGGGTTACGGTGAGGGGACGCACGAAGCGTCTCGAATTCCGCACGCTAGAGTCCCTAAGCGGACCGGTCATCTTAGGCGTGCGCGCGATAGGAGAACTCGGGATCGCGATCGACTACGCGGTCAACGAATGGTACTTCCGAGATCGACCGAGCGAGCGTTTCGCGTATAGTGCGGACGTGAGGGAATACCCCCGCTGCTGCGGCATCGCGCGCCTGTCCGAACAGGAAACTACGAGGCTTCGACAGTTCCTCGACCGCGTGGTAGGTCAACTCAAGCCGGCCACAGGGCTAACTTCCCTCATCACGCACATGATAGATGTCGGCAACAACGCGCCGATAAAACAACGGTATTATCAGGTCTCGCCGAAAGTACAGGAAGCCATTTACGCGGAAGTCGATCAACTATTAGCTGACGGATTCATCGAGCCATCTAATAGCGCGTGGTCCAGCCCGATTGTCATGGTGCGCAAAGCGAACGGAAAATATCGGTTCTGTTTGGATTTTCGCAAAGTCAATAGCGTATCGCGAAAGGACGCGTATCCGTTGCCGATCATGACTAGTATTTTGGACAAGCTTAGAGCCGCGAAATACATATCGACGCTGGACCTCAGTCAAGCCTATTTCCAAGTGCCTCTCGACGAGAAAAGTCGAGAAATTACGGCTTTTACCGTGCCCGGTCGCGGGCTTTTCCATTTTATTCGGATGCCGTACGGCTTGACTGGGGCTCCCGCGACGTTTCAAAAATTACTCGACAGATTGATCGGCCCGGAAATGGAACCCTTCGCTTTCGCGTACCTAGATGACATTATAGTGGTCACCGAGACCTTTGACGACCACTTGATTTGGCTCGAGCGAGTTCTCCGAAGAATACAGCAGGCAGGCCTCACCGTAAACCCCGATAAATGCGAGTTTTGCAAGTCGGAAGTCCGATATCTCGGTTTTGTCGTCCACGCGGACGGATTGAAAGTCGATCCCGAAAAGATAAGACCCATTCTCGAGTATCCGGAACCTCGGAACATCAGGCAAGTGAGACGTTTCCTCGGCATGGCCTCCTGGTATAGGAAATTCATCCCGGAATTCGCGACGGTGAGCGAGCTGCTCACGCAGCTGCTGCGAAAAGAGCGGAAGTGGCAGTGGACCGCGGACCAGCAATCGGCATTCGACGTTCTACGCGAATCGATCGCGACAACTCCAGTCCTCACGTATCCGCATTTCGAAGTGCCCTTCGTACTTCAGACCGACGCGAGCACGATCGGACTCGGGGCTGTACTCACGCAGGAGATTGAGGGGCGCGAGCGGGTCGTTGCATACGCGAGCCGAACGCTCTCCGACGCCGAGCGCAAATACTCGACCACAGAGCAAGAGTGTCTCGCGGTGCTTTGGGCAATCAAAAAGTTTAGACCGTATCTAGAAGGGTATGCGTTCACGGTCATCACGGACCATAGTAGCCTCCGGTGGCTAAGAAACCTAAAAGACCCGACAGGTAGACTCGCTCGGTGGGCACTTCAGCTGCAAGAATACGATTTTGAAGTCGTGCATAGGAAAGGCGCACTCCATCACGTGCCCGATGCGCTCTCGCGAGCGTACGAGCCTGCAGCTGAGGCAGCCGCCGACGACGACCGAGAACGCCCGAGCCCGCCCGAAGACACCGACGCGAGCCGTGTGGTGGGAGCGCTCGCGATGATGCACGAAGCCCGAATCGAACAGCTGCTAGCCGCGATAGCTGCGAGTCCCGATCGCTGGTATGACGCGACACTCGAGCGCGTCCGAAAAGAGCCGAAGTTGCACGAGGACTGGAAGATCGAGAACGATCGTCTCTACCGCCGGCGCGCGAACGCGATGGAGCGTGACATACTCGGGCAAGAATTAAACGAGTGGAAGCTGGTCCCGCGGAACGCGGAAAAGCGAGAATTGCTCGCAGAAGCTCACGACGAGCCACAGGCCGGCCATCTCGGCCGAGAGAAAACATATGAACGCCTCCTACTTAGGTACTTTTGGCCGCGGATGTTCCGAGACGTCGCGAAATACGTACGCGCGTGTGACACCTGCCAGCGCACGAAGGTCGAACAAGGCGCGCCGCTCGGCACGATGGGACGACACTACGCGCACGAGCCCTGGACGATAGTAGCCGCCGACGTCATGGGTCCCCTCCCGCGCAGCAAAGCCGGATACCAGTACATAGTCGTATTCCAGGACCTGTTCACGAAATGGATCGAGGTTTGCCCGTTACGCGCAGCGAACGGGAAAAAGATCAGCAATGCGTTCGAGGACGTAATCCTCTCACGATGGGGAGTCCCGAAAGTCCTACTGACGGACAACGGGACCGAGTTCGTGAACAAAACGTTAGGAACGCTTGCAAGCGAATACGGTATCCGGCGAGCTACGACATCGCCGTACCACCCACAGGCGAACCCGGTCGAACGAGTGAATCGAGTTCTAAAAACGATGATCGTCGCGTTCATAAAGAAAGACCACCGGGAATGGGACGAACACCTTACGCACTTCCGATTCGCGTATAATACGGCGAAACACACGACTCTCGGAGCGACTCCGGCTTTCTTGAACTTCGGTCGCGAGCCTATGCCAGCTCGCTGTTTTCGAGGGAGGGAGGGAGCGTCCGCCGGCGACGATGTCTGGCCGACGGCCGATCGAGAGTCGTGGACGGCGCGAATGGAGCGGGTCGGAGAGCTGCGCCAATGGGTTGCCGAAAACCTAGAGAACGCGTACGAGCTACAGAGCCGATATTATAACCGCGGCCGCCGAAACCGACAATTTAAGCCTGGTGATCGCGTGCTTAAACGACAGCATGTCCTCTCCTCAGCCGCACAGAACGTGGCTGCCAAACTAACAACTAAATTCCATGGGCCCTTTGTGATCTCGAAGGAGCTCTCTCGAGTAGTTTACGAGTGTGCGACACTCGACGGCAAGCCGGCCGAAAAAGCGCACGTGCAAGATCTGAAGCCGTATGTCGATTAACCTTGCGTAGAAACCGGGGACTAATAGAACTAGCTGGTGAAGGTCGTAGGGTTAAGGTAGTGGGGGAGGGATGACACAAGGCCAGAGGACCTGCAGAGAACCCCCATCATCTTTTTCTTCCTCCTGATCCCTTAGAAAATCAAACGAAGATGTACGGAATGACCGGCCGGGGAAGCCACCGGGGGAGGAGGCGGATCGGCCGCAGCGAGGCAGAGGCCGAGGCCCAAGAGACCGCGGCCAACTCCGAGCCACAGCAGACCTCGGAGGAGCCCAGCCAGCCGGAGCTGGCCCAGTGGTTCGGCGCCCAGCCGGACGATGAGCCCCACTGGACCAGGGTCCTGCAGGCCTGGGCCGACCTGCTACGGCAGGAGGCCAAGGAGGACGAGGCCCGCCGGAGGGCCCACGAACAGGGCCGGGCTGACCGGAGGGCGGCCCAGGCTGCGGCGGACGCACTCCGCACCCAGCGGCCTTCCTGCGGGAGGCCCTGGGCAGGCTCGGGATGACCCGAGCCCAGCTGCGGGAGGAGGCCCCACCCGCGACGCTCCGGGACGCGACTCCGGACTTCCGGTGCTGGCGGTGCGGGACCACCGGGCACCTCCAGGGACGGTGCAGCCGGCGAGCTGACCGCCCCTACTGCAAAAGGTGCGGCCACCAAGGGGCCACCTACGCCAGGTGCCCCTACCGCACCGCCCGCTGGCATCGAGCTAACCCCCAGGCAGCATCTCTCGCCCGCCTATACATCGAGAGCCAGCGCTGAGGGAACTACGCCAACCGGAACAGCGGCCACCGACCACCCGTGGCCGCCCGGGGAGTGAGTAGAGCGGCCACCGACCACCCGTGGCCGCCCGGGGAGTGAGTAGAGCGGCCACCGTCCAGCCGTGGCCAGGGGAGAACGGTCACCGACCACCCGTGACCGGGAGGAGGAAGTCTCGAAAGCCGCCGACCATCCGCGGCCAACGAGCCAGGGCTCCAACACCGGCCGAAGGGCCAAGCCCTGGACAACGGGACGACATCGAGGAGTCAGCGCGGCGACGAGCGCATAGCGGCCGTGCCACTTGCACGCGGACCAGTGCAAGCGCCCGAACACCGGCGAAGCGGCACGACAAAGCCCGAGCGCCGAACGAGCGCAGCCGGCGAGCCGACCAGCTCGCCGAGCCGAGCGCCCGACGAGCGCCGAGGGCAGCCGAAGCCGAGCGCCAACGCCGACAGCTGACGACGACGACAGGAGCCGAGCGCGCCCGACTTTGACCGAGCGCGCCAGAAGCAGACCGCGTGTCACACGAGACACCTAACCTGCTCCGGTCAAGAAGACATCGTCTCCGTCCCAGGTTCCGGAATCAAGAGTACAGCATCCAGCACACCCCTACCTAATCCTTACTGCACGCAACCAATGCACGACCACTTGACAGCGAATGCTAGTTTTAGGGAGTAGCCAAAACGACGTGGAGTTCGCATTTCCAACGAACTCCGAGACCAGGGTAGGCCTATCAGTTCTTTACATTTTCGGAAACTTTTGGAGCACGGCCGCGTGTCGACCAGGAATGCACCGAGATCTGCAGTGCGGAGGCGAGGTGATTCGCCCGATGGGCTCACGCTAAGGAGGGGGGAGTTGTGACGGGGCAGCGTAGCCCGTCCCAAAACTCCCGCTCTCACGCGAAGCCGCCTCGCACTCGCCGCTTAACCTCAACAACCGTTGCTCCAAGGGGGACCGCCAAAACCAGCGAGTAATTACTAATGTGCCTTATCTTGTTTCGAGCCCAATATAGCGACGATACCAGCGAGTCGATCGAGGAGCGGGAGTTAAGCTCGAGGAGAATGGACCCGACGAGTCCTACCTGCGAGCCATACAGAGGGTGCAGATACGCCGATTGACGTGCCGATCAGGCCGCTCTGATCCTGGACAGACGACGGACGACGCAACGGCGACAGACCGACGGACGTACCAGGGGCTCCTAGCTCTCGCTGGCTGAAGGCAGCGGCGGAGAGCGCAGCGTAGCGCAACGATCGATCCCAGCGCGCGGGATCCGCGAGACCGATCGGCGCGGCGGCACCGAGAGATCGATAGCGTAAGGCGGCAACGTAACGCGAAACGAATTTTACGTAGGACCGGAAGCTCCTCACTTTGTGAGCGACCTTCGACGCGAGCGTGTGACGAGTGCGAGAAGCGAGCCCAAGACGAGCGATAAGTGAGGAGGCGAGAGAGATCAGAGCGAGTTTATACCGGTAAGCCCAGCGAATTGCCGCCTGCCTATTGCATGTAAAGATCTCGGTGCCGGCCGTTCACGCTCCCACAAGAGGCTACCCTGGCGCGAGTGACCACCGGTCACTAGGCGGCTACCCCTTGGGGCGACTCTTCCAGTCGCCACAAAGTCCCCGGTTCGGGAATAACATCGAGCCCGTAGATTGGAAGGCGTATGAAAGCCAGGAGCGGCCCGGCCGCCACCATCTAGCTGTGTAACTTGCATGCGAACGGTTTTGGGTTTTTCCGGCTTCGAGGCGAGTAGATCGGCCGCCGACATTGTGCGATTGCAGTGCGACTGCAGGTTATTGAGAGTCCATTCGATTCTTTGGCGTGTCCGAGCCTTCCAGCAGGCGAGCGCCCGGCAAGCGCGACCGGCCGGGAGAATAGATTGTGTAGCGGCTACGGGAAAGCCGAGGGTCCGAACGCCGACGTTCGGACGCGAGCGCGCGGACTTAGGATTTTCCGGCCAGTTTCCCGGCCAATAATAAACATCGTTGCCACCCATCCGCGTGGGATTATTCAGCCTCCTTTCCCGACCCAAATACCTTCGCCACTCTACCGGTCAAGAGCTAGCCCGGCCGACACCGGCGAGATCCGCCGAGTCCAGCCCGGGGCCGAGCGGAGGGTACCAACCAGGACGAGGGGAGACCCAGGAGAAATTCGGCCCTTATCAGGGCCTGGCGCCCAGCATTTTCCCCCTTGCCACCTTCCAGAAACCCCGGACGGACGGAGGCGAAGTTGAGGCGCGTCCACCCGGACCGACGCGGACCGAGGTCCGGAGAAACCGCTTACAGTTGTTTTGCTATGAAGTTGTGTGGTAGCAACTGTTTTAATCCATGGAAAAAATCTTCAATAAATGAATCGGGAGAACATTTTTATAACTTCGGAAACCCAGGAGTGACCTAGGAAAAATTTGAAAAACAGACTCACGACGCTTTGATGCACCTACACAATTATTTTCAGTTCGGTATACGATGGGGTCCGTTGGATAATTGTAATCTGCCGATACTTCGTTCTGTAATGTAGACCGTGAACACAGAGAGGAAACAGTGTTCAGTACTTTATGGTTAAGTATTAACCGGGAGTCATCCACTCAGGCAAAGATTGAATAATTCAACCATGTACCCGAAGATTAGCCCTTTATGTAGGTGAAAAGGACGGTTGGCCGTGATCGGTAGCGGCGGTCCGTGTCCAAGCATCCGTGGCGCACGGGCGCGCGCTGGTCTCCGAGCGTCGAGCTCGTGTTCCGGTATCGCATGAAGAATTTTATCTCAAAGAGTTTTAAATTGACCATCTTGAAATTTACAGGGCTTTTAGAGGAGACTTCAATGCACCTCCATGATTTTTTTCAAAACGGACAAAAGTGCGTTTTCGGAATTATAAACAATTAAAATTTTTGAACAATTTGTAAATAAATTAAGAAGGTTGCTACATTCCACAAATATTTTTTTAATTAAAATTCAATCTTTTTTGCGTAAAACTGCGTTTCGCGCTTCTCGATATCACATACCATTCCAGAGTTATGATTTTTTTTAAAAAAAGTTGCACCGATTTTGCAATGCACATAACTTGCATAATAATTGACATTTTTATCAACGAAATGCAGATAATGTGGTTGTATATTAAGGACTACATGTTCACCAAATTTCATCAAAATCGAAGACAAAGTGTCAAAAGGTGTGTTCACTTTGCGTGGAATCGCCCATATTACGTATATGTATATGTATTGCCAAAAGTAGTATAGCGATACATAGAATTCATTGAATGTCGATTTTATAAAAACATAAAGTAAAAGGAAAAGCAGGAAATATAAAAAGATACGCGAATTGCGATTTTGCTCTATGTCTGTAAATACATTTTGGACAACCAAATATTTATGAAACGCCGCAACTATCCTGTTTCATATTGTGTCCAAAACGTGGCATTATTACAATTTAGACTGTTTTTAGTATAGCACGAACATATGAGATTGATGGAAAAAGAATATGATCAGACAAAATCTTGAAGATTATAATTTGAATGATTCGTATAATGTTGAACGATTCGAATGATTATATGAATACGCGTATATACTTTCCTACAAAATCAATAATTTTTGTAATGAAATACTACTCTACGTGTAGAGATCGAAACTGTAGCCGACTAGCCGTAGCTGTTCCTTTTTTTTGTAATAAATTGTGGTTGCAGTCTTTTTTCGGAAAGAAAGCACGTAATAAGAATAGTTGAAGTAGTGCCTCAGCATGGCAAAGAGATTCGAATAGTAAGTCATAAGTTCGATTCCCAGTGTGAAATGCGTTATGACAATTTCTATAGATATGCAGGACAAATAATATACATCTATGGGCTGGGAATGCATAGTAATTCTGTTGAGGAGGAGGAATGTTATCATACATCTGTGCTAGGAACATTAGGGTGTATGTATGCATTTGAGCTGTGGGAAATATTTCTATTTTGTAAAAACTAAATACAGGATTGCATTTTTAAAAATCCAGAAAATAATATATTATGCCACTTCAACTTGAGCCAATATATATTTGCAGAATAATTTGAGGCCTATAAACCTTAAAAACTATAAAGGCATCTACCTTGCTCACACGTATCTTTGTACTGAAATATTAGTTTTACGTAACAGTCCATTGATTCTAGTATCAGATATAGCAAAACCAAGGATGGCTGATATATTACCTCCATTCATATATTTTTGACAGTGAAGCATTCAATACAATGAAGAGTACTTTGGCAAAAAGTATGCACAACTCCATTTCATTCCAGTTTATACTATAACGATAAAAGTAACTATGAAATAGTAGTTCTCCTTTAGACAATCCATTTCACAAAAATCATTTGCAAAGAACTGTTACGCAAATCTAAATGTTTCAATTCAAAGATATGTTTGCAGACCTATAACTACCTTTTGGTTACTAAGATTCAAAAGCCTCACATTATTGAAAAAATGTCTATTGATCCAAACTCAAACAGCTGTATTTACCAAGCGTTTGATTGTTGAGTCCAACTTTTTGGAGACATACAAGAACTGGAAAATCAACTGTTCATGATCATTTTATATGTAGAATCAAAAACAACATAGTTATGTAGGCTCTCAGTCATAGTAGGAACTGCCCAAATTATTACAACAGCATAAGAATATTTAAACAACAAGACACTTCATTTGGTAAAGACATTGGAAAATTGTTGCACTATTTACTAGAATCCGATAGATCCCACAGCTAAAAAACATAAGTACAAGGGTAGGGCATTCCTGTAAAATCATATTTCTGGAAAGTATATCTGCATCGTGTGTATGCCTAACCCCAGAACTTGCTGTCAAAGCTGTCAAACAGCGCAGAGTAGCCTTCTCACTCAGGCGCCGCGTCGAAGGCGCTGGCTGAACTAAAGTACTCACTTATATTGATCTACATATCGACAATATGGCGACAGAGCATCACGAAGCAACGGTCCAGGGCTCGCGTCTTTTCTTGCTTATGAGAAAGTATTTTAGGTTGTAAAAGCTTGCAATCGGTACAAAACAGTTCCATCAAAGCGGCGGTGGTGTTAGTTTTCGAAACAAAACTGTTATAGTGTCATAAAAACACACGAGAAAAAGGTCTCCGTCATAGCGGTTTGGGCCACATTTGGGACATTAGAATTACTAAAAAACAATATAATCTCATAAGACCACTGGCACCGCCGCCTTTATTGAACTTTCCTCTTTCGATTGACACCTTTCACAACCCAAAATCATTTCATATAAGCGAGAAAGAAGTGAAACCCTGAACCCATATTTCGGCCGAATTTTGCCGGTAACACAGGGACTCTGCAGTACCGCGACGACCGGAGTCTAGCCCCTTAATAAGTTCTATTAATTCTCTTATTCAACACATTTGTAATGTGAAATTTGACAAGGGCGTACCCAAGAACCAGTTCAATTATAGACTTCAAACTTGCTGAACAGATACATAATTAAAAACTAGAGAAGTGAAAGATCTAAAGTTTACTGAGGAAATACTGATTACTAGTAAGGTTCGTAGTTCAGAAATCATTTAAATGAAAGACCTGAAGTATCACTTGGTGAACAAATTGATGCTTTTTCATTTAGGTGGGTCCTGGTTATGCACTTGGCAACTTTGGTAGTCTATAATTCTATTGAATAAGAAGATATTGCTTAACAGTGTTAGATTGAGTAGGGTTATAAAGGTGTATCAATAAAAGAATAAAACTGTTAAATTTATCAGATATCCTCGCGTAAGATATTCCTGTCATAAAGTACCCTACATAACCAAGCACTCGAACGTCAAGGAAATAAGACATCTAACATTTATCCATCTCGTGTTAGTTAGTTTCTTTCTACATGTCTAGCATCTCTCTCTAACATCAGGTCACATCTGCCTTCTTTCTCTACCATAACATCATCTCGCAGCTACAAAGCTAGAAATACATGAACATTCTGCCACCTAGCGTGGAAAATATGTGACCTACATTTTTGGTCTGAATCTTCTTCTGAATCGTTTTCGCACGAGAAAATAAGAGGAGGAAATTCATATCTCTTGAACGCATGGACCAATTTCCTTGCTCTTTAGCTTATTGGATTCAGAAAAATAAATTAGGCTGTGCTTGATTCATAAGTTATGCTTGCAAGCTGTAACTTTTTCGGAAATCGAGGTGAAAGTCTTATATCGATCGAAAACCGCTACGCGTCGGGATAAGTAGCCTCGGCTTCTCGCGCTGTATAGCTATAGCTAACTACTTGGCGCGAGATTCTACCGAGTCTCCTGATAAGGCATTTCGTCAATACTACATATATGCTTAAATTAACAGAGTTAATGATCGGCAGTACTCTCAACAGATCTTCCAGACAATCTTGACACATAATAAAAATATGTTTAACAACAACAAAAAACATTAATCATTAACAAACAGTTTATGATTTGACATTAGTAATCCAAAAGCTATTCAACAAGTACAATGGATAAATTACAATAAATTAACCAATTCGGCAATAGTTAACTCATTTGCAATTAACTGAAAAATAGTTGTTAAACATCTGTTAAACAATTGCCATCCGTTAAGTTCTGTAAACATTATCAACCAATGCTATATACCTAAAGGCAGGTTTTCATACAATTTCAATCCTTAATGTTATTCATAGTTTAAACAATTCGTAAATCATTATAAATACGTATTAATAATTTTCCTAAAACGCCTATCCATCATCCGGCAGCAAGTATTCCTACGAATCAGCCAGGTTTGAAGATAGGAACACGGTCAAACAGATCTAAAGGGAAATGAGAAATTTCCTGATCTGCAGCTGACGGTAACGGACCAAAGAAAATAGAAATAAAATAAACTCTGTGTCGCATTTCCCCGGCGTACCGTCAGCAATTTATAAACTCCTTTCTGGAGATTCTTCTAACGTTCTTGGACGTACTAACCAAGTGGCGACCGGGTCGAACTTGCGAATGACCGCGATCCCGAACTCAACGTGCTACGACTAGACGAAGAGCGGTGACTGAGACGAAAGTCCAGTACTAACACTTACTGCCTCGTAAGGTAGCGGCTGAGCGGTCACAGCTAAGTGGCGATCGTGACAGGATAAGTGCGGCAACAGAAAAACAACACCAACACGAGTGTCAAAACGAAATTTGGAGCAGCAAGATGCCGAAAATTTCACATTCGCCTGTAACGAAAGGCATGACAACTCGACAGACTCAAAAGAATCAGCACGCTGAGGGGGAAAACATCGGCGAAGAAGCTGAAGTCTCCATGTGCCACAACAAAACCAACCCTTTGAACATGTCCACTGAAGGAGCGGGAACCGCGAGTGTGGAGTCGTTACTCCGACAACAAGCAGAAAAGTTCCAACAACTCCTAAGTGCTCAACAAGTCAACTTCAGCAAGGTAGTCGACGGTATGGTGAAGCTCGTGGTTGATAAGACCAGTGACACGCAGCAAAAGGATGGTCAGACAAATGATAATATAAAATTATCAGCCTGCAGTCCAGCGCTCGCTGGTGAATCCCGCAAAAGCTACCATTCTAACACGTTTAAAAACGTGGAATTCGACGACAATCATGACGGAACACATCCCATGTATTTCCTGCATGAATTCAAGACTATATGTGAGCACGAAAACTGTGACAGCACCGAAAAATTATACAATTTTCGAAGATGCCTCAAAGGACGAGCTCAAGCATGGTACCAAGTGTGTTGTTTTGAGTCTTACAAACAAGCCGAACAGGCTTTTCTTCACGAATTTTTGGGTGAAGAAGCCAAAGGGCGTTTCCGAGAAAGACTATTTCATGGTCACTATCGGAAAACAAAAGGTTGCTCTCGTGCAGCTTATATCCTGGACCTGGCACAGCAGGCGAAATTCTTGTGTCCTCCAATGTCAGACGCACAGTTCATACGAGTGGTGCGCAAACACTTTGGAGAAGAAATTTCCAAAGAACTTCGTCCCCAATATGCAACATCGATCAGTGATATGATTCGAATTATTAAAGACATAGATTGGGAAGATGAAGATGGGGAACTCAAGAAGGATCCTGTGAAAAGGGATCGAGCCACAAACAGTGACCAGCGGGGTAAAATATACAAAGAGATTCCACGACCAAGTGATACACGAAGAGTCATGGATCTCAACCAACAATATGTTGGGCAACACAATCGCCAGCCGCCAATGGCTAAACAATGGAATCGTCCCGCCGGAGGTGACCAGAATCGCTCAGGTAACCCAGGGAATGCGGTGCAACGATTTCAAGGAAATCCAAATTTCCCGAATAAAACACGCCTGGCAGCGATTGATGAGGGGGTTGAAATATCCGAAATAACGGAGGAACCCACACAACAAACAACACCTGCAGTGGTGTTCAACAACGTAAGGTTAGAAGAGTTGATTGAGGATCTAGAAGACAGTGACGCCTTGACGAGCCCTCAACAAAGTTCTCCAGGGAATAAAGTGCAAGTTGCAATAAACATTGGACAAGTACGTGCCAAAGCTCTGATCGACACTGGTGCGGAAGTATCAGCTGTGTCATTGGATCTTCTGGAAACTGCTGAAAAATGTGGGACAAAATTCAAACAAGTGCCTATTGCCAAACGACAAGTCTACGGAGCATCAGGAGCTGTCCTGTCCATAGTAGATAGGCAGGCACATGTAACGTTTGAATGGGAAGGTAGACAATACACTCATTCCATGTACATCATGCGAAAGTTAGTGCTACCCATGCTGTTAGGCATGGATTTTATTGTCGACAACCGCATTGAAGGAGAAAGAAGAGAAGGCTATTGGACAACAAATTGCTGTGACGAAGGAAGGTCACAACCCAACAACGGGGAATACCCAAACATCTGGAGCAGATTCAAGAATCTCTGCAAGCCAGGAGTGGGACTGATCAACGACTTCGTGTATGACATCGAGGTAATCAGCGACAAGCCTTTCCAAGGCAAAACGTATCCTGTACCACACAAGCATTACCAAGCGGTGGAAGTCTACCTCAGTGATCTTGTGCGACAAGAGATTATCCAACGGGCTCCAACACCATATGTAAGTCCATTGGTAGTCGTTCCCAAAAAAAACGGCACGTTGCGTGTATGTCTCGACGCACGTACACTTAATGAGCGTATAAAAAACGAACATTGTCAACCGCCGACTATAGACCAAGTTTTGCAGCGGATCGGAGACCATAAAGTGTTCTCGACGCTCGATGTGGCCAATGCTTTCTGGCAGGTGAAACTCACAGAGCGCTCACAGGCATACACAGGTTTCATGTTCAATAATCTCACTTATGTTTTTAAACGTATGCCGTTCGGTTTGAAAACGGCGGGTAGTGTCTTCAGAAGAGCAGTCGAGCATATTTTGGGTCCACAGCTTAGCCGTCACGTCATAGCTTATCTTGACGATGTCATGATAGCGGGTAAAGACCGTGAACAGCATGATAATATCCTCAGACAAGTATTGGAAAAGTTGGAAAATGCCGGAGTTAGGCTAAATAAGGCTAAATGCCACCTTTACTACTCAGAAATCGAATTATTAGGTCATCGATTTTCGAAATATAAAGCCTCTATGTTGGAGGAAACAAAAAGAAATATTGAAGTATTCCCACGTCCAACGTCACGAAAGGGGGTTCAAGCGTTTTTAGGTCTAGTCAATTGGGATCGGAGGTTTATCCCAAATTTGTCAAATTTTACAAAGTCACTAGAATCACTATTAACAAAGGGTGCTAAATTCGTGTGGACTCCACAAATGCAGAAAAGTTTCTTGAAAATAAAGAAATCATTCCAAGATGCAAAGGAATTATTCCTCTCTCGTGAAGGACTAGAATACAGTATCGAAATAGATGCATCTACCGAAGGACTCGGGGCAAGACTTTTCCAGTACCTACCAACTAGTATCAACGAACCTAATCAATCCCACGAACCGGGATCAAAAAGTGTCAACGAACCTGACACAAACGAATATACTGTGGCTTATGCGAGTCGAAGTTTAAGACGCGCGGAAACGAGGTACACTATCACTGAACTCGAAGGTCTAGCATTAGTATGGGCTTTGAAGAGATGGCATGTGATTTTGTTAGGTAGAAAGGTGCTGGTTAGGACAGACCACCAATCCCTAAAATTCCTTAACTCGTGCGCGAATAACAGCACTCGCATAGTTCGGTGGGTTGCATTTTTACAGGAGTTCGATCTAAACATTGTGCATATTCAAGGAAAGCACAATATAATTGCGGACGCTCTATCTCGTAATACTCAACCACCGGATAACGCCGTGGCAAGTAAAAAGGCGAAACTAAGAGTAGCATCAACAATCGTAACTCCGTGCGACCCAACAACAATGGAGCAATGGCTCGATAAAATCATCACAGCTCAAAAGGGTGATAATGAGCTTTGTTTCAGAATCAAAGTAACTCCTGACGATTACATAACGCGACACGATATACATCGGTATAATTGCCCAGAGGGGGACCGAATAGTAGTGCCGGAAAAAATCGCGTGGGACTTACTTAACGATATACATAATTATATCGCTCATTTTGGGGCTGAAAAGGTAATTGCTTTCGCCCAACAATATATTCATATCGAAAATATTTATCGAATCGCACGAGATGTTGTGGCATCTTGCGAAATATGTCAAAAGGCTAAGCCTTACGACCAACCCATGGTAGGCGAACAATATTATAACCTACCAGAGAAACCGGGACAGGTCGTGTCTATAGACTTATATGGTCCTCTACCAAAGTCGACAGGAGGAAACATTGGAGTAGTCGTCTGTATGGATCAGTTCTCGAAACTAGTAAAACTTTACCCGTTGACAGAATTAAAAGTCAAGGAAATTAGTAAAGTCATTCAAGAGAAATATGTAACAGAAATAGGGGCTCCGAAATATATCTTGTCAGACAGACGGGGGCAATTCCTATCCGAAGCCTCGAAGGAATTTCTAAACGAATATCAGATAGAAGCACGTTTAACGACGCCCTATAATCCACAAGCAAACCCTGTAGAAAGAGTTATGCGGGAGTTGGGACGAATCATTAGAACGTATAGCCACAAGCGACATAATGCTTGGGACAAGTACATACAAATCGCGGAAGACGCGATAAATTGTACCATCCACAGCAGTACGCACTGTAGGCCAATTGATTTACATGGCATCCCAGATGCGTTAAAATTACAGTCCGAATTATGTCCCGTAAACCAGCATCTCATAGCTGAGGAAAATAGAATTGCCAAAGTCCGCCAGCAGCTTACAAAAGCAGCAGAAGCTAGAAATAAAATAGCAATGAAAAAGGGATGGGCAAATCCTCTAAAGGTAGGAGATAAGGTTTGGCTGCGAGTGCATCGGAAATCAAACGCGTGGAATGCTAGAATCAAAAAATTGTATCTCATATTTGAAGGCCCGTTTCAAGTCGAAAAGGTAATTGCTCAAAATGCATATCTTTTAAGAACCTTAGATGGGGAGACTATAGGGACGTATAACCGTAGACAGTTGCGACCGTATCGTGAGCCCGAATTGCGTAATCCGCAGTATATTCGAAACGACGCTGTAGAAACGATCGAATATTCTACCGACGATTCCCTGACGTCGAAAACCAACGCAAAAACCGGATCTTCGACGGACTCATGCAGTTCGTTAGACAGAGAAGGAACATCGGCTACGTCAACGGAAGGCCCGGAGGCCGGCGGGTGACGAAAGAAGCGCACCGATAAAAGGGCGAGCTCCACGCAGATCGCCACAATCGACGTCAGATACCGACTCGAATCAAACGGTAAAACTATAAGTGAAATATACAATAGCCCCTATAAAGCCGTACCATGGCTGACATTCAGTCATCATGGGAGAAATTACGAGCGTTGCATCGGTCATATACTGAAAAAAAGGCAAATCACCCAGATGGAAATTGGAATTGAAACCGCTCTGGATCAAGCCATCCAAACTTTCAAGCAAGCTCTGAGCTTCATATCCACTGATAATACCGTAAGTGGCTCACCCCAGCCCGAGTCTGACGATATAAGACTGGCATCAATAATGGAGCCAGTTAACCCGGAATTTGAAGAAATATATCAGTTTTTGGAAACATTAGGCCAACCACCAGATACTCCAGGTTACTCAGAGGCGGAAAACCCATTCATGCCGGAAAAATTTGATGAATATCCACATACAAGTGGGAAAAAATTACGAATTAACGAAAAAGGCAAAGGTATGGTACTACAAGACATCAGCAACAAACCAAACCCTACCCGAGTCTCACAAGGCCAACCAAAACCGATCGTCATCCAGCAAAGGAGGCGCGAGGGGAAAAATATGACGCTGTTAAAAAGGGTTCTTCCACCAACAAAACAGCGAAAATCAAAGATACTAGCTTCGGCTAAATTACTTCAGCATAAGAGAGTTTAAACTTACAATTATATTTACATTATGTACTTTAAATAAATACTTAACCTTAAGGCAATCTTGCGTTTTTGATTATGCGAAACTTGCGCCTCATGTATCAACAACCCGATGTTTGTTCAATAACTTTGTGTTGGCTACACACACGTAACATTTTGATCAAACTACAGTCCTCACAAAATGGAGGGGGAAGTTGTAACCAGCGCAAAATATACTATCCCCCCAAAACCATTAAAATGAAAAAAAACGCCAAGTAGTCCGCCCCCACCCCTTCCGCCATCCCGGCTCCCCAACCCACCAACCTTGTCAAAATCATTTAAAAAATTACCAAAAATAGAAATGGATATCATTGGTAAACGAAAGCCAAGTTATAATTCAGATATAACTAATAACATACAAGAAAGCCAACTTTTCATTCAAAGATATCTCGAGTTAACTCACATTAGCAATTAACAATAAATTCACAATAAATTAGCGATTAACAATAATAAAAAAAACTTGGCGTGTGCGCACTTCATTGCGAGGTAAGAAACCAATGAGAAATTAATTTAAATCTAACATTCACTTTACTACAATATAAAATCCTAAGAAATCTTACATTTACAGTTCAATCACATATACTATATACTACAGAAAAGCAGGTTCTCAATTCGTCTGGAATATATTTCTTTCAAAGTTTTCCAGCAATATTACCAGAGCAAGTGGCTTGAATGAAGCGCGCACACGCCAAGTTTTTTTTATTATTGTTAATCGCTAATTTATTGTGAATTTATTGTTAATTGCTAATGTGAGTTAACTCGAGATATCTTTGAATGAAAAGTTGGCTTTCTTGTATGTTATTAGTTATATCTGAATTATAACTTGGCTTTCGTTTACCAATGATATCCATTTCTATTTTTGGTAATTTTTTAAATGATTTTGATAAGGTTGGTGGGTTGGGGAGCCGGGATGGCGGAGGGGGTGGGGGCGGACTACTTGGCGTTTTTTTTCATTTTAATGGTTTTGGGGGGATTTCAATTCTTTTTGTTAGTTAATCGGTAAAATAATAATATAATTTGTTATTACCCATTTTAAAAGTTTAATACTTCAACAATGTGACAAATAGGAGGAAGGTACAACTTATCTGTATAATGTAACATACGAAGCGTTGGTCTTAATTAGATGCAATTCAAGGGCATGCTATCTATTGGCAACTCATATGTATTTGCCCAACAAATTTGGAGTCCTTTGCTTAAATTATACATTCTCTCTTCATTCAACAGATGTGAAAAGTGTACAACTTGTCAAATGTGTAGGCTAAGAACCACTTAAGTGACAGGTTTAAAATTTGATGAGCAAATACTGATTTCCCACGACTAGTATACCCCTAAATTAATAATGTTACGATGAGGCTCAGCACTTAATAAGTTCTCTTAATTCTCTTATTCGATACATTTGTAGTGTCAAGTTTGACAAGGGCGTACCCAAGAACCACGTCAGTGACAGATTTCAAACTTGCTGAACATATACATCATTCAAATACTACAAAAGTGAAAGATTTAATTAATACTTCAACAATGTGACAAGGACACATCTTGGCTGTATAATGTAACATACAAAGCATTGGACTTAATTATATGGAATTCAAAGGCATGCTATCTACTGGCAATTCATATTCGTCCAACAAATTTGGAGTCCTTCGCTTAAATTTGTGAAGTGTGAAACTTGTTAAATGTGGAGCTAAGAACCACTTAAGCGACAGGTTTACAATTTGATGAGTAGATACTGATACTGATACAACTTAGGAACATGCCGCCATTACCAATCAGTATTTGCTGAATACATTTCAGATTTTTGGCGTAAGTAATTCTCAAGCTACACATTTGACATGTTTAATATTTCAACAATATGACGAATAAGAGGAGGATGCAGCTTATCTGTATGATGTGTTACGTTCAGGACCGAAGGACGTAACAAATATAATATATGAAGTGTTGGACTTCATTATATGGAGTTCAAAGGCATGCAATCTATTGGCATTTCATATTCGTGTAACAAATTTGGAGTCCTTCGCTTAAATTATACATCCTCTCCTCATTCGACACATGTGAAAAGTGTGGAACTTGTCAAATGTATAGGCTAAGAACGACTTAAGCGACATGCTTCAAACTTGATGAGCACTACTAATTTTCCACGACTAGTATGCCCTAAATTAATATTACAATTAGGCTCAACACTTAATAAGTTCTATTAATTCTCTTATTCAACACATTTGTAATGTCAAATTTGACAAGGGCGTACCCAAGAACCAGTTCAGTTATAGATTTCAAACTTGCCGAACAGATCCATAATTAAAAATTACAGAAGTCAAAGATCTAAAGTTTACTGAGCAAATACTGATTACTAGTAAGGTTCGTAGTTCAGAAATCATTTACATGAAAGACCTGAAGTGTCACTTGGTGAACAAATTGTTGCTTTTTCATTTAAGTGGGTCCTGGTTATGCACTTGGCAACTTTGGTAATCTATAATTGTATTGAATAAGAGGATATTGCTTAACAGTGTTAGATTGAGTAGGGTCAAAAAGCTGTACCAATAAGAGAATAAAACTGTTAAATTTATCAGATATCCTCGCGTAAGATATTGCTGTCATAAAATAGCCTACATAACCAACCACTCGAACGTCAAGGAAATAAGACATCTACCCATCTCGTGTTAGTTAGTCCCTTTCTACATGTCTAGCATCTCTCACTAACATCATCTCACATCTGCCTTCTCTCTCTACCATAATATCATCTCGCAGCTACAAAGCTAGAAATATATGAATATTCTGCCACCTAGCGTGGAAAATATGTGACCTACATTTTTGGTCTGAATCTTCTTCTGAATCGTTTTCGTGCGAAAAAATAAGAGGAGGAAATTCATATCTCTTGAACGCATGGACCAATTTCCTTGCTGTTTAGCTTATTGGATTCAGAAAAATAAATTAGGCTGTGCTTGATTCATAAGTTATGCCTGCAAGCTGTAACTTTTTCGGAAACCGAGGTGAAAGTCTTATATCGATTGAAAACCGCTACGCGTCTGGATAAGTAGCCTCGGCTTCTCGCGCTGTATAGCTATAG
Source organism: Ectemnius cavifrons (assembly GCA_964023945.1). Lineage (NCBI taxonomy): Eukaryota > Metazoa > Arthropoda > Insecta > Hymenoptera > Crabronidae > Ectemnius > Ectemnius cavifrons. The sequence continues at coordinate 1,658,986 of OZ030381.1, forward strand.
CTAACTACTTGGCGCGAGACTCTACCGAGTCTCCTGATACTAACTAATAATTCTAATGAAATCATGATAGAATTAACCGTTACATTTATGATAATTTTGTCTATCAGATGGTTTGAAGAAGTGATTAAAACAATAATAATTTTCGGAATAACTACAACGAGCGAACACCATTTCTTTCGTCCCTTGACCAGCGATACAATCTAAACAATCGTAAGATGGCAAGGTATTGAAACAAAACGCGGTTGGTGTTTCAAACTTAATATTTTCTCTTTCGATTGCATAGTTACCTTTAAACCAGGCATATTTAATCATACTCTTATATCTATCAGCATAAAATTGATAATGTATCAGTGATTGGAGTTTTATAATATTATTGCGCTGTTGTAGCAAAATATCAATGCTCATTAAAACAATGTGGTCAGAGATGTATCTGACAAAAACTTTCCAGGGTCGAAAGAAGAAGATGTTAAAGGGTTGAAAAATGACTGTTGTCCTTGGTGGAATTTACCTCATAGCAATATTCAGACCTTCTTTGAATCCTAGGGAGTTGAAGCCAGGCCAAGCATCATGAATCAGCATTGCCGATTTTGACGATAACCTTTCAACATCTGGAAAGAATACATCTTCGAACCAGCATTTAATAAGTTCCTTGCCTAGTTTTCCAGATGACGAACACTTCAAATAAATGTTGTCTTTCTGTATAATTGCTTGTTTTGGATTGTCAGGAAACATTCCGCTACGTTGTTGCAAACAAATGAAGAGAGTAGGATGCAAGGTTCCATCAATTCGAATTCAATGTGTTGTTGCACCCTCCGACTGGACAATAGTTGTAACCTTTTTAGTTCCTTCGTACTCCAGTGTTCTTCCTGTATGCATTTCGTATTGGAAGCCAGATTGGTCCGTGTTGTAGACAGTTGGACCGTTCAAAAACATTAAAATGTAAAAAAAAGCGCCAAGTAGTCCTGTCCCTCACCCAAAAACAGATCTTGCCTCACAAAAAAATCGGCTGTATTCCACAAAAATACCACAAAAATAACGGTGTGATGAAACCAGGTCTATCAAATTGACCAAAAATGTAAATCGATATCATTGGAATGCCAAGTCTGGATTCAAATACTCTAATCCCACATAGGAATTTAATGGTAGTGCAGGGAACACAAATATTGTGCTTAATTGAATGAATATTTAAAAAAATTAATGTCATACAGAACTTACAGAACTAAATATTCTACGAACAATCAAGAACAGGAACAGGATGTGAAAAACAAACTTCACTTAGGAATATATAACAAAACATATGTTAAACAATCGTGAAAATTAAATTAAAAAATATATCTCTTGTGTTCGTTCAATTTATCAACGAAAACGTAATACTTGGCCCGCCCGGTTCTTCACAAATCCAGTTTCAAGTCTTTGACACGGCAAACGAATGGAATCAGGCGAAAATGCGTGGTCACCTCATCACAATGTTAAAATCCCATATTATTGAGCATTTCCAGCAAGATTCAGCACACTGTACTCTTGTGAAAGTTTTGCCATTGCCGGTAGTACAGGCAAAAAGGCAGAGAGCAAAAGAGGCGCGATTAATTTGATTTCATGAAACAGAAATCGAAGTTGCGCCCACTGAAACAGTTTGCCTAATATCTCCATCAAGTAACACTAATGACGAGGAAAAGGCATTGTCAGCACAATGCGATATTATATCTCTCTCTAGATTTCATAATTTATTATTACAGCTATGTCCTATCATTAAGAAAGTTCCGTTCCCCTAAAAGTACTGTCCATCTTACATCCTAACACTAATGATACAATAGCGATTTGCGATGATGAAAGGTATCATTTGAATAATAATTTACCATCTGAGCAATCACAAAGAAAGTTACTTTTTCCAAAAAATACAGTCTATCTTACATCCTAACATTAACGATACAATAGCGATTTGAATAATAAGGTTGCATCCATTTGTGTGTAGACTTGAAACTGGATTTGTGAAGAACCGGGCGGGCCAAGTATTACGTTTTCGTTGATAAATTGAACAAACACAAGAGATATATTTTTTAATTTAATTTTCACGATTGTTTAACATATGTTTTGTTATATATTCCTAAGTGAAGTTTGTTTTTCACATCCTGTTCCTGTTCTTGATTGTTCGTAGAATATTTAGTTCTGTAAGTTCTGTATGACATTAATTTTTTTAAATATTCATTCAATTAAGCACAATATTTGTGTTCCCTGCACTACCATTAAATTCCTATGTGGGATTAGAGTATTTGAATCCAGACTTGGCATTCCAATGATATCGATTTACATTTTTGGTCAATTTGATAGACCTGGTTTCATCACACCGTTATTTTTGTGGTATTTTTGTGGAATACAGCCGATTTTTTTGTGAGGCAAGATCTGTTTTTGGGTGAGGGACAAGACTACTTGGCGCTTTTTTTACATTTTAATGTTTTTGAACGGATTTCATGTCTTTTTGGTCGTTCATTTAAGAATTGGAGCAAGGGACAAGAATACTTGACGTTTTTTCTTTACATTTTAATGTTTTTGGAGGAGTGAGAGGATTGTGTTTGTGTACGATTTTTTTTAAATGAAGAATATTTTTTTGTGTAGTCAGTTCTGTTTATGATTTTGCAAAGGAGTCGCTAAATGCAGACGGGACGTTGTTCTTTGCAAAGGTGTCGCTAAATGCAGACGGGACGTTGTTCTTTGCAAAGGAGTCGCTAAATGCAGACGGGACGTTGTTCTTTGCAAAGGTGTCGCTAAATGCAGATGGGACCTTGTTCTTTGCAAAGGAGTCGCTCGGTGCAGACATAGGCTGTTTATCTACTTTTTTTATTATGGGGATAAGCTCGACTTCTGTTCAAAGTTAATAAATTTTTATATGAGGTCATTTTGATCCATGTTTTTCAAAAAGAACAGATAGGCATCTTTTGCACCTCTCGGCCACTGCATTTTTTGTATAATCTTTTCATCATCAATATTAATGAATGTATTTTTCTTATTTCTTACAAAACATGTATAATGCCCAGTGTGGTTATTATTTTTATTATTTTTTTCATGGTAGAATATAGCGCTTATCGCTCTATATGTTTTTTGCGCGATAAGTATTTTTGACGTATGTGTACAGCGTCTTCATTTAGATCTGTCCAGTTCCGGAAAATGGCTGTCGGGCAGAACCGTGAAGTTGGGTAGGTGCGTCTTGGTCATCGCGTGGTTCGTGGCGGTCACGTGGTCGGAGAAGACGGCTGCCGGTCAGCCTGCTGAGAAAGGCATGCATACCGGGTGAGCGTGCGGATATGAAACCGCTGATAGATGTTATATCCGAGACTTGATACGAGTACGAATAGCAATGGGATGCGAATAAAGGATGAGGGTCAGAGTATATAAGCGAAATAAATTATTTATTAAGAGAGGGTGGCTGACAGCGAGATTATAATATCACCTTATTTAGTTGCCATTCTATAATTTATTCAGCGGCTTCTTTGCCTTTTCTCCTGTTTTGCCACTTTATTAATATGCGCTTGAGATAACTAATAATCTCTTGTTAATTGGTTCGCGGTGCCAGATTAAACCCATCCAAATCCAATGAAGGAACTTTATCAGGTGCCTACGATACTTTTTTAAATAAGTATCGCGGTGGCAGTTCAGTAAGGCGATTGAACCCACAACCATGGGGTCCCGAGTTCAAAACTCGGTAACGGTGAATTATTTTTTTTACATTTCGCATTATTTGGTGAGCTAGAAGAATCGCTTATGCTCCAGCCAGCCAAATCACATCATCGTAGCTGTCTGTCTATTGATTTTACAGACTGCAAAAGCGATAAGGCGCGGTGAACAAATTAAAGCATAATAGTGTTAACATTTTTAAGATATTTATTAGGTGCGCATGGATTAACAATGAAAAAGTTAAGCGCGATTGCAGCAGCCGCAAAGGGATATTCTCAAATATATTGGACGACATTCCTGTCTTCCTCGCCGAAGATGCACCTCCGCACGTTATGTGGATGCACCCCAACTTCCGCGGCGATATCAACGGAATCACAACCCGCCCGGTGCATTTGACGATCCGCGTGTTTCGGGACTCGCGGGAATTCATTTCTCGCGCTCTCTCCCACTGACGCCTTTGAAATAATAAATGAATATAGGCATGAAGAAACATCTCTATCGTATTCATTTGTTTTTAAAAAAGGCGTCAGTGGGTGATAGTGGGCGAGTATGAATTCCCGAGAACAAATCGTCTCTCGAAACACGCGGATCGTCGAGATGCACCGGGCGGGTCGTGCTCTCGTGGACATCGCTGCGGATGTTGGCGTTCATCCGCGAACTGTGCGGAGGTGCATCGACAGGTGCGTGCAAATGGGCGAGGGAGGCCTGATTGATGGCAGGTCGCGAAACAGACGTGCGCGCTGCACCACGGCCGAGGAAGACAGAGATGTCGTCCAATTCATTCGAGACAATCCCTTTGAGGCTGCTGCACGCGTCCCCGCAGTTCTGGGGCTGAGGGTGTGTGACAACACCGTCCGCAACAGACTGCGGGAGGCCGGTATCCGCTGTTACCGGCCAGCACGCAAGCCACTCCTGGCGCCGCGTCATCGCGAGGATCGCCTCCGTTTCGCGCGTCAGGAGTTGGCTCTTCCGCAGGCTGGGAGGGATATTGTGACTATTTATACTGACGAAAAAGTATTTTCCTCTGCCGCTGGAAGCACGTTGCGGGTTTGGCGGCCTGTCGATTCCGGGCGGTACGACCCCGATTATGTAGTCAATCGGGATAACAGCGGTCGCATCACGTGTGGCATGTGGGGGTGGATCGGGCCGTTGGGACCTGGATCACTCGTAGAAGTGACACCACGCATGGACTCCCGGGAGTACGTCCAAATCCTCGAGGAGGCATTTTTGCCCTCCGTGAGGGAGGCGTACCCCCGGGAGAACATGCCGGTTCTACGGGTGGTTCAGGACAATAGTTCGGTCCACACCTCGCGTGTGACACAGGCATGGTTCACGGCTCATCCCGAGTTTCAACTCGTGAGGTGGCCGGCGCGGTCGCCAGACCTCAATTTAATTGAGAACGTGTGTGCCGAATTGGTCCACACCTGGCGGCCCGGCCCCGCCTTGCGAACTCGGGCTGAGATCATGGACCATGCCATGCGGATCTGGAATGATTTGCGGGGTCGACCTAATTATTTCGCCCAGTTGTACGGCTCGGTGGGGAACCGCTATGATCTAGTAATAGAGAATAACGGTGCCCCCACCAGGTACTAAACTTGTCGAAGTGCCTCCAAGCAGTTCCCAATGAAACCAGGTAAGCAAGTGTTTTCTTCACTAATCTTTGTATTATAGAGCATTATGCATTAAATAACATCTTTAATATGTTTTACAGCTCCGCAGTGGTGCCCACGAAGCAGCCTGATCCCCTGGTGACATCTCGACGATCCACGTCGCCGTAACAGGCGAGGCTAGAGGCAGCCCACTGTGAGTAACAAGAGTTCCATATTATTTCTATGCATTTTACATTTGCATATTAATCGTTATGCATTTTACATTTGCAGAACATCCGGGCTACAGAGCTCACCCGTCACATCCATCAGTGCCGCCCGACACGATGGAAGACAGCTCTATTGGCGAGAGCAGTTTGCAGACGAGAGGCTGTAGCGTGATGGTAAGCTACCAGCTTAATAGTTGGAATGGAGTAACTTGTGGCCATTCTTCATTCAATAATTCTTGTCTTGTCATATTTTCCAGAATTCCAACGTCCTGCAACCCTCAACTTCCTGTTGTCCTCATCCTCATCCTGTTCCTGCAGCGACAGCCAGTTTTCAACCTCGCCTAGTGTATAATCTTGACTGGAACGACAACCCTGAGATGCTGCCCTCGAAAAACACCGCTGACAACGTTCACAAGAGCAATCTGTAGTCGAGAGGCTGTTACGTCATGGTAAGCTACCAGCTTAATAGTTGAAATGGAGTAACTTGTGGCCATTCTTCATTCAATAATTCTTGTCTTGTCATATTTTCCAGAATTCCAACGTCCTGCAACCCTCAACTTCCTGTTGTCCTCATCCTCATCCCGTTCCTGCAGCGACAGCCAGTTTTCAACCTCGCCTAGTGTATAATCTTGACTGGAACGACAACCCTGAGATGCTGCCCTCGAAAAACACCGCTGACAACGTTCACAAGAGCAATCTGTAGTCGAGAGGCTGTTACGTCATGGTAAGCTACCAGCTTAATAGTTGAAATGGAGTAACTTGTGGCCATTCTTCATTCAATAATTCTTGTCTTGTCATATTTTCCAGAATTCCAACGTCCTGCAACCCTCAACTTCCTGTTGTCCTCATCCTCATCCCATTCCTGCAGAGAGTCCCTGCCATCCTGAAGTCCAGCGCATCCCATCTCGAACAGCGCCTCGTATAAATTCTTCTTCTATGTCGTCCTCGTTCTATCTTCTATCAGTCCTATAACTCCTATCAATCACTAGCATAATAAACGCAAACTCTCTTTTTCCACACTTCTGCTATCCGAACACTCTGTCACATTGTTTTTTAGGTTCGCCTTGAATGTTTTTGTTATTTCTAAAAAGAACCATAAAAATAATAGCACAGAGTGTTCGAATAATAGAAAACTCCTACTAACCGAGTATTCCAAACTGTATCGTTTGACACCCTATTTGTAAACCTTTGTAAAATCCTTTTAGACCGAGTATTCCAATTTGTGATTCCAGACTGTATCGTTTGACACCATATTTGTAAACCGTAAAACCCTTTTCGAGAACCCTTATCGGGTTCTATCTTAAGTAGCGATAATGTGAGCCGTTATGGTCCGGGCTTAACTTGTGTAATATTTATGGTATAATTGTGATATTCATTTCTACAATAAATATCTTAAAAATGTTAACACTATTATGCTTTAATTTGTTCACCGCGCCTTATCGCTTTTGCAGTCTGTAAAATCAATAGACAGACAGCTTCGATGATGTGATTTGGCTGGCTGGAGCATAAGCGATTCTTCTAGCTCACCAAATAATGCGAAATGTAAAAAAAATAATTCACCGTTACCGAGTTTTGAACTCGGGATCCCATGGTTGTGGGTTCAATCGCCTTACTGAACTGCCACCGCGATACTTATTTAAAAAAGTATCGTAGGCACCTGATAAAGTTCCTTCATTGGATTTGGATGGGTTTAATCTGGCACCGCGAACCAATTAACAAGAGATTATTAGTTATCTCAAGCGCATATTAACAAAGTGGCAAAACAGGAGGAAAGGCAAAGAAGCCGCTGAATAAATTATAGAATGGCAACTAAATAAGGTGATATTATAATCTCGCTGTCAGCCACCCTCTCTTAATAAATAATTTATTTCGCTTATATACTCTGACCCTCATCCTTTATTCGCATCCCATTGCTATTCGTACTCGTATCAAGTCTCGGATATAACATCTATCAGCGGTTTCATATCCGCACGCTCACCCGGTATGCATGCCTTTCTCAGCAGGCTGACCGGCAGCCGTCTTCTCCGACCACGTGACCGCCACGAACCACGCGATGATCAAGACGCACCTACCCAACTTCACGGTTCTGCCCGACAGCCATTTTCCGGAACTGGACAGATCTAAATGAAGACGCTGTACCTGCGATATTATATTTTTGCATCTTAATAATTCTCTGTTCCCTTTTTTGAAAGGGTAATAACTGAATTAATATAACATTTGCAGCCATCGTAACATCAGTTTTAAACATCATTGCATTACTTCCACAATGAGTGCACGAAGAACCATCTAATTCATGCCAGTTTGAATACATCTTAATTATTTCTTGTAGGCCTTTACTTTGTCCTTTTAGTTCACATAATGGTAGTGTCAAAATTACATTTTTCTCAGTACTCGCAGTCGTTTGATGGCAAGTTTTGCAGCGCAGTTTATGAGTTAACTCGTGATCCAGAGTTTGTCTAATACTGTTATTACCATTTATAACACTGAGTAAAAATTCCGCTGCATCTTGTGGAATGTTTTCAATGAAAGTTCCACCTAAATACTGCCTAACACCAAGAGAATTAAGGAATGGCACTCCTTGACTTATGAAGACTTGGGCCAAAGCTTTTAGCGCATCATGTTTTTGGAGATTGAGCATTTTTTCACAAATAATCTGATAATGAAGCATACATTGCATACTTACATGGTCGGAATTGATAAAGCCTTTAACAAAGCGTACCACAATTACCGTATTATCTGCATGCAATACATCAATACTAGTTTTTAGTAGTCCGGCCCAATATTTGTCAGTAATTTTCTGCTTCCTTTCCGTCACATAATTTATATTTGCCAGATCAGGTCTGTAAATGCCTCTTAATCTGTTATATTCCAATATAGCTAATTTATTAGCTTGTATAGAGTACGGATCGAAATTAATCAAATGCAAACCGTCCAACGAAGTTACACGTGATAGTGCAACGTACGTTTGGCCGCAGCTAAAGACAGTGTTACCAGCGTCGATGATAACTGTTTTTAGACTTAGCACACTTGTGGATAGTAATACCATAGCTAAGAGATATTGGAAATTGATGACGAATGACATATGCTTTATCCATTACTTGAAATTTCGAAGTAACTCTTTCAATTGAATATGTCTGACCAGTTGATAAACGAAACTGTATAGTTTGAATATCACCATTAGCCTCCACTGCTTCGGTAAGTCCAACAATTTCTCCAATAGCACCATTCACCAGGCCTAGTGTGACATCAATGTTACGTCTCAGCATTATTTTGGCACCCACTTTCACAATTATATGTCTGCTTAAGCCAGCTGTCTGAGAGTTGTCTTCCTCATATTGATCTAAGAGTTTATTCACACGTTTCTTTAAATACTCCGCACAATCGAGAACATCGCGTGCAGTCAGCTTCACCTCTTCGCTGTTAATTCTTTCGAGCATCGCTGCATTAAGTACATCACACAAATGGCACGTAGGAAGTAAACAAATTCCATCTGACGGTAAACTTTGAATGTAATTACAAAGTTCACTCAACCTTGTGTCAGTGTCGTTGGATAGGAACACAATTTTCCTCGATTGCAATTTCAAAACATCTGCTTCCGTAACAATACCTAGGCGAATTCTTGAAAAAATTTCACGACAAGTACCATCACCTTTTTGTCGCACATTTATACTCAATTCATCGTAAGTGAATAGCCCAGTCCACAAATTGTAACTGGCCAACGAACCCAAACATTTAGCATTTTTCTCTCTCGAAATTTCGATAAATGCCGGCTGTTCGTGAACAGGTGGTAATTGTAATAATTCACCAAACAGAAGAATATGCTTTCTGCCAAACCATCCATCGTTCGTGTCAACTGTATCGAATATTTCTGCCAGTCTCAGATGTATAAACATTAAGGTAACATTCGATATCATCGAAACTTCGTCTATAATGAATAGAACAGTATTCTTTAAGTCGGTACGTAATGTTTTCAAGACCATATCAGATAAAGGTCTATAGCTAGGAGTTTGACCGTGTTCAACGGGAAGTTGAAGTAATCTATGTGCGGTTAAACCATCAATATTGAATGCTGCTACTCCAGTAGGGGCTAATACAACAGTATTTTTCTCTACTACTTGTTTCGTCCAACATCGCAGTGCCTTAATCAAGAAACTTTTTCCTGTTCCGCCTTCTCCGCTGACATATAAGCGCAGCAGTGGATCATTTGTATCGTCTAAATTGGTAGCAATTGTCTTTGTAACCTTTTCAAAAATCCTTTTCTGATCAGGATTTAATTCTTGTATCATCTGCGTAATGTTACAATCAGCAATTTTTGCATTTTTCTCCATTTCTTTCAAGTCCATTATTGCACCTTCCACGTCAAGAGGTTGGCATTCCATCTCATCGAATGAATCAGGTTTCTCATTCTTACGTTCATTTTCTAAAATATTTTGCTTAATTAATTCTTGTACATGGTCGACAGCTGCTTGACATTCTTCTAGTCGTTCATGGTACTGAAGACCATTAATAATTTCTGACTTTACCGATGCAAATGCTTCGGTATAAGTTATCAGGAAAATAACGAAATATTCTCGAGTCTCGCTGTTGCGCTAGACTCGAGAATATGAGAAAAGAATTGCTTTCTGGTCAACAGTTAGATCGAGACGTTAGTTTATGGGGAGATCTGAATTTCCCATCTCTTCTATTTCTCTCTGGGCGATACTTTTCCCGATACTTCGGCCCGGGAGATTCGAAGCCAACTATTCCCTAGTACCACAAAAATGGGCGCCAGGCATCGAAGATGCCACTCAAAATCTCACAAGAATCGCAAAGAGAACGGCCACATTGAATCTCCCGAGACGGCCAAACAGGTGCTTCGGCTAGATCAGACAACAAGGAGAGCACGTGGGTTCGACACGAGTGAACAAGCCAAGATTGAGCTAATACTGATGTTTTATTTCGACAATGAAGCAGAGAAAGAGGCTTTCGCTCGAGGTGTTCATTAGCAACCTCGGGCGAAGCACGTGGCTGCGAGTTAGAATAGTCGAAGTTACAGTTGGATGTTCGCTAGCTCAACGCGGATGATCGGCGCTAATAGATTTCCCGAATTCTCGGTGTTCAGAATTCTACAGATTTCCTACAATTGACTCTTGGCTGACTTCGTCAGCCCGCAGGAAGATCTCAGTCTACAAAATCGATAGTACAGGAAAGAATTGAGGCTAAGAATAAGATCTAGACAACAGATCGAAAATGGAAACTTACAGTCGAAAGCGAGAAGGCCTTAAGGGCCGAGAAACAGCGAATCTCTAGCTGGGATCTCACCAAGAAGTCAGTCCCTCACAAAAGCTAGAGAGGAAGGTGTTCGCTTACCGCTAGTTATTAGTCGCTGATGAGAGCACGCCGCTAGTAAGGAGGATTTTGGGGGACGCTAATGTCCTTCCTTCCTTCCTTCCTTCCGTTGTGCGTTAGTTCGGTAGCCTCGATACGGTAGTACTTCGCTAGTTTTCGCTCGCCTCGACAGTCAGCACAAGAGTGCCGAATTCTGCGCGCTATTCCCTAACGCTCGCCTAGCCGCCTTTGTCCCCGAAATCGATTTCTATTGGTCGCTGGATCCTACCGCGCGCGCAGGGCTCGCTGTGCCCTCGGGTGAACGACGCCAGGGCCGTAGGCCCTCTGAGCGCCAACCCTGCCTCGTCGAGACGACAATTGGTCAAGCCTCCCACGATGCAAGGGCAACTCGGGGTCGCTTGCCTCACCACCCGGCTCCTCCAACGGTGACCGGTCGTCTTCGGATGCCATCGGAGACTGCTGATCCCCTTAATGTTCACCCTGGTCGGGCCGAGTTCCTCTGGGCTGGCAGATTTAGCGATTTGGGGGTGCTGTGGGTTGATGGTCGTCCCTGGTTTGCTTCTCCCTTGTTGGCTCAGACGAATTCGCAGTCGTTAGTATTGACGTCAGATCGATAGGATTTCCCTGATTGGAGACGCTCTTCTCTAATATCGCGCGGCGCTAGTTTTAAACGGGTGGAGATAGCCTTTTTGTGACTTACGTTGAAAACGTAACGTCACAAAGTATCGTAGCATCCTTTTAACTCGTCCAAATCCCTCCAGGGTTTAAACAATAATAACATTGAATAATAGTATTTTTCTGGATTAAGGTTCTTATTATATGTGAAATGGTTAATCAAGTAACCACGATCCCTTTTTTTCAAGTATAAGCGAGTTTTTGAATCGTAGAATTCTAACGTGCACTTTGAAGTTTTAACTCGCGAAACGTCGTACCACTTAGCAAAGTCGTACAAATTCCACGCTTCCAACCCTTGCGGTCTGTTCGGATAATAATTATCAATGAAGGAGTGACAAAATATATCTGTCGATTGCGAATCGAGTTCAGCAATTTCCTTTCGCGTTTTAATTTTCCTACTTCTTATTTGATTGACATCTAACCAGCGAAATGTCGTATGGGGATCAGTCCTGTGTAATGCAATTCCCAAAAGAATATCCGCGGCTTCAATGGCTCCGCATTCTCTGTTGCTTAAACTCCGTAATCCAATGTTCCACAAATTGCTATGGAGAGACTTTGTACTGTTTATTACGCTAAAAGTATCCACACCATAGCTGCATTCCGTTTTAGTCGTGTACTTTGTACAATAGAAATTTAAGAGAGCTGACTTTTCACCGATAAATTGAATATCCATATTTCCTTCCCAAGCCGTGAGTATGGTAGGGTTATAATCATTTATATTTTTCTCATGTTCCCCACGAGGCAAATCGTATAGACGATTCTTACTTTTTAACTGCTTTCTATTTGCTATAGAGACTGCGAGATCTCTTAATACTATCTTGCCTGTCACCGGACGTGAAAATCCAAATCGGCATTTTGTTGCGAAACCTTTCTTGGTTTTCTTTTTTCTTTGACAATAAGAGTTGTGGTAATGCTCTTGGTGAGTAGTGACCCGTCGATATAATTGCGGCGATACTTTCTTATCGGGCATCGTACAAGTAACATATTGCAATATGAAACTTTTTACATCCTCGTCGCATGATTTTCCTATTATGGGCGCACCTTCTATCCAAAGCATCAAATGCCAGTGGGGCATTCCTCTATTTTGGTACTCGCGTCTCACAAAATAATGCTTCACTTTCCCTACGGGATTGTCGGAGGAGCAAATGAAATCTAACATTGCTTGGAATTTGTTTTCTATAAATCTAGCGGCAGATACTGGATCGGCAGCAACCAATTCATTTATTGATTTTATGGAGCACAAACTAGGACTTACTTCTTTGATATATTCCGCATAGTCCGACCATAGATATTCTGCCGGACTTAACGTTAAAAACCAAGTTGCTGGCCCATAGTCGCGTGTCATAGCATTAACATTGCTTCTCACTTTACGCCAATATTGTTTTGTATTTCGCAATTTTCCAAAAATAGTTTCCAAATTTCCTTCCAATTCTTTTGTAGACATGGATTTTAAAAATTCAGTCGCTGTATATCTTACACGTGGATTGACAGTGTTGAGTTTGTGATAAATACCGCTACTTATTTGACGCATATTGGCATTGTTCATTAAAAAGAACAAATATTGAATATTTAAGCGGAAATGTGAATGTTTCGACATCAATCTCGACTTTACAAAGTCGAAATCCCGTATAGGAGTTTGTCTTTGCTGATTTATACCGTTCTTGCCGTATGGATATAAGTCTGGAAAGCACAGAACATCCAAATCTTGGCAACGATTGTCTAGAGGAGCGGCTTCGACTTTCAACATTTGATACAGCTCAGTAGACGTATTATTTTGTCTTTTCTCACACTGAGAGTATATAGAGAAATGTTCGTAATACAAATCTGGGTCGGTAATATGCGTTAGCATTGCAGCAGGCTCATCCATTTTCTCACCTTCATCTTTATTGATCTCGAATTCTGTTTCTGTGAAGTCTTCACTTAATAAATCTTTGTGGGAACGGGGCAAAATAATTTTTGAGTACAACGGGTTATTTTCCTTCATCCATCCCAAAAGTTGAAAAATTTTATTTAAATCCACCAATTTCTCCCACACTATTTTTGATTTTGTTGGAATTCCACGTACTAATATATAAACTTCATGATTAAGATTTATTGGAGCCTCTGCGGGGCATATTTTCTTTAAACTCTGCTCGATTGGCAGTGGTAAATGAAATACCCTTCCTTTTATTTTTGGTATCATGTGCCTGTGTGGTATCTTTTTATTCATTACTGTACCACATCGTTGCACACATTGAAATGCTTTGGCACGCTGAATCAAAATTTTTTCATAATCATTCAACGTTGACAGTGACTCAGGCATTCTTTCTACATAGAGATTATTTAATACACATACTGGCGGCAAGGCGCTTCTACGGAAATAACCTTTGCAATAATGGCAGATATAGCCAACGTGTATCTCGCGTTTTTCTAAGTAATCCATTAACTTATCCCAATATTTTCCAACCATTAGATTTCTCATGTTTGCCACACAAGTAACATTTTTCCGACAATGCAATTTCTCGCATGATATACATGCATTTCGAGAAGTGTCCATAGATCTTTCCGTGAATAATTTAAACGCTGTAGAATATTTATCAATGATATAATCCTCATTTAAATTAATTTTGTTTTCTTCTAACACCGAATTTTTTGATGCCACTTCCTCTGCATTTTTAATTATTTCCCTGATGGCTACAACGTCTCCGGCTTCCAATGCCTTATCTAAATCTTGCAGGATTTTATATTGCTCAGTCAAACGATTCATCAATCTACCGATGCTTCTGACTCGTGGAAAGTGCGGAGACAAGAAATGTATTGCCAGGGGTAATGATTGACAAATATCGGGTTTTATATAACAACTATGCGAATGCCCCAATTTAGTTGTATATTTTGCCGTACATCCCTTCAAACGCTCTACTAGTTTTGGTATGTTCTTTATTTGCCTACATTCAGATACAACTTTAAGCAATCGCTGATATCGCTCAAGTATTTCAGACTTCTGGACTGTACAAAATTCATTGCAAACCCATGATTTCTTAGACTTTACGTCGGGTTTGGATTCTATTAATGGTAAAAGATTTGTAACCTGTCCATACTTATTCATTACGAGAGACATCTCCTTTAATTTGTTAATACTAAAATCGTATGCTGACTCTGAAAAATACTATTCCGTCGTAGGAGTATGTTTGGAGCTACCACACAACACATTTCGAATACTATCAATGTCATCGCAAGCAAGTGCTGACAACTGTGTTAAATACAATTGAGCATTTTCTCTCACATTATGCAGTGCCTTTCTGATATTGGATATATAATTCTGTCTAACGAACAATTATTTAGTATTTTAGTATAGAACAATTTTAGTATTCGTTCAGCCTCAATTCTTCCGCTGATAAGTGTTTCACTTGTAAGATTTTTGGATATTTTCCGAATGTAATTTTCAGCACTTCGCTGTAAAACTATAGTATTGCCACAAATGCGGAAGTTTCTATATTTCTGACATATTTTCTGTGCAATACGCATTTTGCCTTTTACAAGAAAACTCTTGTGACATTTGCTATAATACTTTTTATTACTTAAAGTTCGCTTATCTTTATTGGTTTCCAAATATTTCTTGTGATTTATTCGTAATCTATCTTTATTTTCTACATAATATTTTCTAATCATGATACGCCTTTTATCTTTATTGTTTGTTTAAAATTTTTTATTCATGATATGTATGTTTTCTTTATTTTCTATACGATATTTTTTTTTCCACATACTTATTCGGTCTTTAGTTTTTATATTATATTTCCGATTACAGTTTTCACAACTTCTCGATAATTTACCTTTTTTACCTCCGTTATTGTTAAGCCCGGACAGAGTTAGTCTTTTTTCAACATTTTCACTAAATTTGTCGCTAGATGAAGATAAAGACTGTTTCTCTGAAATATCATTTAAGTCAGACATCAGCTGTGTCTTTGATATATTATCGCTTAATGTAGACATTGTTGCCCTTTTCTTTGCAAAGGAGTCGCTAATCGCAGACGTGGGCCTTTTCTTTGCAAAGGAGTCGCTAAATACAGACGCAGGCCTTTTCTTTGCAAAGGAGTCGCTTAACGCAGACGTGAGATTGTTCTTTGCAAAGGAGTCGCTCAATACAGACGTGCACCTTTTCTTTCCAAAGGAGTCGCTAAACACAGACATGGGCCTTTTCTTTGCAAAGGAGTTGCTACATACAGAGTTGATTGGTGCGTTTTGACTAGAAAGAGATATAATATCGCATTGTGTTGACAATGCCCTTTCCTCATCATTAGTATTGCCTGATGAAGATATTAGGCAAACTGTTCCAACGGACGCAATTTCGATTTTTTTCTTGTGAAATCGATTTAATCGCATCTCTTCTGCTTTCTGCCGTCTTGCCTGTACTACTGGCAATGGCAGAACTTTGATATGATTGCAGTGTTCTGAATCCTGCGGGAAATGCTGAATAATGTGAGATTGTAACATTATAATGAGGTGACCACGCATTTTCGCGTGATCGTACACAATTTTATTTGGCCGAATATTGAACAGCAGCGAAGTTGCAAACGTTATGGCGAATACACCACAGTCGTTTCCATTCGGTTGCTGTTGAACTTTCGGAAATATAACAGTTCTTTTATTCAAATCATAAAAGGGAAACAATCTCTTTAAGAATATTTTATGATGATTATGAATTTCCCTTTTATTTAACGAATCATATATGAATATAGATTTTGTGTCGTAATAAGGACATACCCAATGTCCATCCAGATCTGAAGTGCCACTAAATAAAATTTGTATATGCTGCTTATCTTGTGGCACTTCATTTATCCTATCAGGACATTGCACTTTCCACGGTTCCTGTGGAGCATACCCGTATTCACTCAAGAGGCAATGAAAAATATCTATGTGGGTATCCTCCAACCACCTATTACCGGAAAGAGTGCTTAGCAAGTCCTCTGCTAATTTCGGAATTCTTGCTTTCATTTAAAAAAAAAGAAATATAAAAAAGAATAGGGAAAGGAAAGTAGAAAATGGGAAACAGGAAATAGGGACAAGGAAAGAGATACAGGGAAAAGGAAACAGGAAATAGGAAATAGGAAATAGGAAAGGGTAAAAATAATAAATATAATGTTTAATTGTGTTACCAACTCTATGACTCCTGGGCCGCCTGGCTCAACAGTCAGTCGTAAACTGATGAGCAAGCGTGCCAGATCAAGGTTGCCAGATTTGTAAGGATTTCCTTACACTTCCCATAAGCCTAGCATTACCTCACCATCCAACCCCACCTAAGAAATCTGGCAACCCTGCTGCCGAGTCCAGAGTTCAAACTACATGTAGTGTACTGCTCGGCAGCGCGCGTGCCTATATGTAGCGACGCGTGTACCTATATTATGTATAGCTGAAATCTTTATATCGCCATACTGCAAAATTACGATGCATTCCCGAGAAGCGATTATATTCGTTTTCGAAAAAACCTTAATTCGGGAAGAAACTCGCATTCCAAATTAGTATGAAATAAAGGAAATATAGTTTTTTATGATTAGGAATTATAGCATTTACATGTATCTATCTTCTCGGCTCCATGACTTCGTAAAGTTTCCGATAGCCAGCCATCATAATCTATTATCATATCTATTATATATCACTGTTAAATATACAGTCACTAATACGTATATTAAATACTGCATATCACCAATCTTAATTTATTCACTTGTCAATTTACGAACATTAAAATTATGCTACGTATGAGGGTTTGGATTATTTAATGTAGTTTATAAAGATGAGAGATTAATAATTTGCATCTGAAGGGCATACTAGCCCTTGACAATCAATAGTTTCACATCAAATTACAGCTCGTTAATTTAAGTGGTTTTTCACCCAGTTTAAGGATATAGCTTGTCTATCTAGTGTAATAATTATTTGGAATAAGAGGATGCTAACTATAGACAACCAGCGTTCACTCAGGAAAACTCAGGTCTTTAGCTTAAGTGATTGTTGTGGTACGCACTTAACAACTTTCATACTTTTAAATACAATCGAGTGAGGAACCAACTTGTCTATCTGATGTATCTTATAAAGTGTTGGGCTTGATTGGTTGGAATAGTAGGGTGTACTATCTTTTGCTAGCCTTCATTTATTCAGGAAGTTGTAGGTCTGTAGCTCAAGTGGTTGTTATGTTACGCACTTGACAAATGTCACACTTTGAAATTGAACCGAATAAGAAAACAGCTTCTCTATCTCATGTATCTTATAAAGCATTAACCTAATGATTTGCAATTTAAGGGCATTAATAGCTATTAGTAGCCAGCATTTACTCATAAAAATTCATTTTTTTAACTTTGGTGGTACTTATGCTACTCTCTTGACCAGTCTCATACTTTGAAATTGAACCGAGTAAGGAAATAGCTTGCCTATCTTATGTATCTTATAAAGCATTCGCCTAATTATGTGCAATTTAATGGTATGGTAGCTATTCGCAGCCAACATTTGCTTAGTAAATTTTAGATTTTTAGCTTACATGGTTTTTATACCATGTTCTTGATAATTTTGAATCTTAAAATTATTATTAGTACTAATATATTATTAATATTGCTCGCTGCTCGCTCGAACAGCCAAGAGAGTGAATGGAGATAAAATCAACATATATACAATAACATACATATACATTATTAATTTCATTTGAACCCATTTTTCGCGCTGTTACACGCTGTCAGATCAGCTCGGCGAACCGGGTTGAAAACTCGCGCAACGCAAGATAGGTATGCTTCCCGTGTCGGGTCAAGCACACGTCAAGGTAGAGGGATCGGTCACTTAAGAGTTAGAACTCAATTCGGATACTGGTGATCCAGGAGGATTTATTGAATTAGCCGTAATGTCCACTTACATGATGCGCGGAAGAGGAATAGCCTCGGCGTAGTCCTGGACAGTGTCACGACTGTCAGGGTGGCCTTACAATTGGTGGAGGCGCGGAGGCGTGCCCTCCGGCATATGACTCCTCGATGTACTCCCCGATCGATTCATGATCGGTGTTTTTATACCGTTCTTCCAAGGAGGTGCTTACGGTGCATTACCGGTATTGTATGCTAGAGTTTCGGCAATTTGCCCTGCGTTCTTGGTTTTCGAGTCATCAGTATTTGGAAATGAGGCAACAGTCTAGTTAGCACTCGGAGCAGTACTCGGAGTTAATTGGGTCATGTGTCGGGTTGCAATAGCGCGCTGAGATCAACCACGGTGATCTCTAGACGCACGTGTATAAACACAACCATGCGGCAACGCCAGTGTTCTGCGCAATCGCGATTAGTAGGTTCATCTCTGTTTTACACATGGGAGTCATGTACATCTCTTTCTTTCGCACGGTGAAACCCCACCATCTTCGGCATGGAGGAGCTGAAACCGCAGTCTATCGCTGGAATCCATCCGATTGACATGTGAGTATTTAATTATTAAAATAAGTCTACGGCTGTTTGATTGAAATATGTGTAAAAATACCAATACATCCAATATTATTTCTTTATTAATATAGAATGGCAGATCAAGCAGAGCCGATGAAGGTCGACGTGCTGGAGTGCGGCGACATTGAGCGTAAGTCTGATTGAAAATTTGCTAGTTTGTTCTTTTTGCTTCTTTATTCTTCTCCATTTGGTAGCTTTTTTGTCTTTATGCATCTCCACCTTTTCACCTATCCTCTGTCTTTCCGCGTCACGGATGAGTACTATCATCAGTACTATCCGCGAGTGTTCATGCCGTATTTACTCTATCTCTGTCACTAAGCTTCCACTTCGCACGCACAGCATACGTATAAAATATAAAGTTTTCAATCCGCGTTCGCATGCACTTTTTGAAACATTCGGTCCATCTCTCTGTCTCTGTCCCTGTCCCTGTCCCTGTCCCCCCCCCCCCCCCCCCCCTCTCTCTCTCTCGTGAGTATACTGACGTGCTTCCCGTCGTAGCCCACAAAACTCACTATCTCAATGTTCTTTAACATCCACGCCTACCGACATTGCTATCGTGGGTGACAATTACAACAATTGCATCCAATATAGCCATTTTCTGGCGTCGCATTGCATACGAGAAAGCTGAGAGAGTTTTGCAAACTTATGTGTACATACCATAACCTTTTAACCTCACACTGACAGATACAACATTTTGACTAATACCGCACGTGCGAGTTGCATACGTTGCAGATTACACTCTCGGGGCACTCACGTATGAATATCAAATAAATACAATTATTTATTTGATGATCACATCCACTGAGTGCCAAATACGAGACTGTCAGACCTCTGTGACGGGGCAGCCTAGCCCGTCCCAAAACTCCCGCTCTCAAGCGAAGCCGCCTCGCACTCGCCGCTTAACCTCAACCACCGTTGCTCCAAGGGGGACCGCCAAACCTAGCGAACCATTACTAATGCGCCTTATCTTGGTTCGAGCCCAATATATAGCGACGATACCAGCGAGTCGATCGAGGAGCGGGAGTTAAGCTCGAGGAGAATGGACCCGACGAGTCCTACCTGCGAGCCATACAGAGGGTGCAGATACGCCGATTGACGTGCCGATCAGGCCGCTCTGACCCTGGACAGACGACGGACGACGCAACGGCGACAGACCGACGGACGTACCAGGGGCTCCTAGCTCTCGCTGGCTGAAGGCAGCGGCGGAGAGCGCAGCGTAGCGCAACGATCGATCCCAGCGCGCGGGATCGATACGCGAGCCCTCGATACCGATCGAGACCGATCGGCGCGGCGGCACCGAGAGATCGATAGCGTAAGGCGGCAACGTAACGCGAAACGAATTTTGCGTAGGACCGGAAGCTCCTCACTTTGTGAGCGACCTTCGACGCGAGCGTGTGACGAGTGCGAGAAGCGAGCCCAAGACGAGCGATAAGTGAGGAGGCGAGAGAGATCAGAGCGAGAGTATACCGGTAAGCCCAGCGAATTGCCGCCTGCCTATTGCATGTAAAGATCTCGGTGCCGGCCGTTCACGCTCCCACAAGAGGCTACCCTGGCGCGAGTGACCACCGGTCACTAGGCGGCTACCCCTTGGGGCGACTCTTCCAGTCGCCACAAAGTCCCCGGTTCGGGAATAACATCGAGCCCGTAGATTGGAAGGCGTATGAAAGCCCGGAGCGGCCCGGCCGCCACCATCTAGCTGTGTAACTTGCATGCGAACGGTTTTGGGTTTTTCCGGCTTCGAGGCGAGTAGATCGGCCGCCGACATTGTGCGATTGCAGGTTATTGAGAGTCCATTCGATTCTTTGGCGTGTCCGAGCCTTCCAGCAGGCGAGCGCCCGGCAAGCGCGACCGGCCGGGAGAATAGATTGTGTAGCGGCTACGGGAAAGCCGAGGGTCCGAACGCCGACGTTCGGACGCGAGCGCGCGGACTTAGGATTTTCCGGCCAGTTTCCCGGCCAATAATAAACATCGTTGCCACCCATCCGCGTGGGATTATTCAGCCTCCTTTCCCGACCCAAATACCTTCGCCACTCTACCGGTCAAGAGCTAGCCCGGCCGACACCGGCGAGATCCGCCGAGTCCAGCCCGGGGCCGAGCGGAGGGTACCAACCAGGACGAGGGGAGACCCAGGAGAAATTCGGCCCTTATCAGGGCCTGGCGCCCAGCATTTTCCCCCTTGCCACCTTCCAGAAACCCCGGACGGACGGAGGCGAAGTTGAGGCGCGTCCACCCGGACCGACGCGGACCGAGGTCCGGAGAAACCGCTTACACCTCACACGACTGAATCACAGAACACAGACCAGGACTGATTACCACGACAGAAATTGACCACCAAGAGCAACAAAACCAAGGAGGACAACATCTCATATATACGATAAGCTAAATTTATAAATATCAGATACAATATTAGTATAAGATAAACACAGTAGATATATATCATTGACAGTTAGGAAGTAATGTAGAGTAAAGGCAATTAGAAATAGAGTAGGTATTGTATTAAACTGTTCACTAAACTAAACTAAACATGAGCGTAGGTACAGGACCGTTCAACTCAAATAAATGCTGCGAGTGTAAGAGGGTAGTATACGAAGACATAAAATGCGAAAAATGTCAACGAGCTTACCACCAACAATGCAAGTTGATTAGGAACGTATACGATAACGAAAATGGGACTGGTGAAATAATTGGATGCACAATATGGAGAAGGAAACAAAATGGAACAACGAAAAAGTAAGAAAAGGAAGTGTGACACAAACGATGAACAACTTCAAAATACGGCAACATATATAATGAAACAGATAGAAGATCTGAAAACATTTTTTGGAAAACTATTACAAGAAAAAACGGAGGAACTACATAGAGTAATAAATGATTTGAAGCAGGAACTTCGAAAGGATAAAGAAAGTGCAACAGAAACTACAACAATATCTAAGTACTCGGAAATTGTGAGAGAGAAAAAGAAAAACACTTCGCCTGTAATAATAAAACCAAAAGGAGATGACAACCCAATAAACATTGAAAGGGAAATTAGAGAGAAAATAGATGTTGTGAAACTAAATCTAGGCATAGATGAAATTAAAACAAACAAAAAGGGGACGGTAATAATACATTGTGATGAAGGAGAAAAGGAAACACTTAAACACGAAATCAAAAATACAATGGGGGACAATATTAATATTATTGAAGCCAAAAAGAATGTCAAACACAGACTGAAGGTAGTAGGCATTAGGAACGAACACTCGGAAAGAAATGACAACGAACTAATAAAAGCTATTAGCGAACAAAACAGCATTATAGGGACCAAGAACGAAAATATAAAAGTTATTAAAAGGATTATGTATAATAGAAACAAAACAATAGATAAACCATGGTCGCTAATTATTGAATTAGAAAAAGAACAACATCAGCAGCTACTGAAAGAAGGAAGGATATACCTCGGATGGCAGAGATGCAAGGTATATGATGCTGTAAATGTAAGACGCTGCTTCAACTGTTGGGGATATGGACATACACATGCTACTTGTAAAAAGGAAACTGTATGTAAATTCTGTGCCGAAGTGCATGATAGCAAGAAATGCCCGAACATGAATATGAACGCAGCAAGGAAATGTATAAATTGCACGAATCAAAAACGTAAATATAATGAGGAAAACATTGATGAGATGCACGAAGCCACCGATAGAAATTGTCCTTATTATATGAGAATAGTCAGAAAAATAAGTAGCATGGAATAGCAATCAAAGAACAAGACTTATAACGAAAATATCACCTATAGAAGTATGAAATGTATAAACATACAGAGCTTGTACACGAAACTTGATCAAGTCGAAAATTTCCTCCTGAAGAACAAGCATATAGATATATTAGCATGTACAGAAACAAGAATATCAAAGAAAATTATGGATAATGAAATAAAACTAAAAGGATACAATACTGTTAGATGTGACTCAGAAAGCAAAGGTACAGGTGGTGTTATATTATATGTACAAAGTAATGTCAAGTACAAGGTCTTAACACTCTCGAAATTAGAAGCAAATTACTGGAGCATTTCAATACACATTAGTAGCACGTACTTCAAAGGGAAACTATTAGTAGTTTATCATTCCCCAAACTCACCAGATAAACATTTTCTGAGCTTTCTTGATAGCAAGTGTGAGGAACTTCTGAAAAACGACGACCTTATAATAATGGGAGATTTTAATATGGATTTCTTAAAACCGAAATATTATGAACATAAGCTGGAAAATATACTATCGACGAAAGGAATGAAACAATACGTAACGCACCCGACAAGAATAACACCAGAGAGTCAAACAATGATAGATTTGATATACTCCAATATAAAGATAAATTGCACAGTTGACCATAAACCTAAGATTTCAGATCACTCATGGATATCAATTACATTTGATAATATTGTCAATATGAACGATAGGAACGATAAAAAAAATAGGAAAATATACAAGAGAAATTTTAAATTATTTGACGACCACTTATTTATAAATAAGTAGCGGGAGAATATTAATCTTAAGTTTAATGATTATAAAGAAGACCGTGAAGAAGGTAACTTAAGTTATATAGTAAATGACATGGAGCACGTAAACAGGATGGCAAATGGACTAATTTTAACAATAACGAAGACTCTTGACGAATTAGCTCCTTTGAAGGAAGTAAATAATATTAATACGAACAAAAAATGGTTTTCACGTGATTTAAAGAATAAAATTAAGCACAGGGATCATGCCTATACGATGTATAAAATTACAAACGACATCGGTTACTGGACAATATACAAAAAGGCAAGAAATGAAATAGTAAAGCAAATTCAACAACTAAAGAAACAATATTATGTAAACGAAATCGAAAAGGAGAAAGGTAATCCAAAACAGATGTGGCAAACTATTAAAAGCTTACTTAGAGATAATAAACACAGCGATATTAACTGTAAGTTGATTGAATTTGAAGATAAGAATATGGAAAAAGTTGAAAATGATAAGGGACTTGCTGATAATTTCAATAGATATTTCATCAAAAGCATTGAAAACACCGTATTGAGTCAAGGCAAACCAAACAAACCAAATGAGTTAAATAAAGTGTATGAACCCTGCAGCAAGGATGCTGAGGATATATTTGAAAGATTTGACGATATTACCTTGGAGGGACTAAATAAAATAATATTAAAATTGGACCAGAATAAAGCATGTGTGAACGATATAAATTGTAGAGTACTGAAGAATACGTATGAAGCAATTGGCGAGGAACTGGTGAGCCTGCTGAACTATTCACTAAAAACAGGTATATTACCAGAAAAATGGAAAACTACAATAATAACTCCAATTAGGAAAGTATCAAATTCAAATAAAGCAGCAGATTTCCGTCCCATCAATCAACTGCCACTGTATGAAAAAGTACTAGAGATAGAGGTAAAAGAACAGTTGGAAAACTTTTTAGAAAAGAACAGTATCCTGATAAATGATATATATATGTGCATGTAATGTACTTCTTCGAGTGTACTTCACTTGATTAACGTCGACTCCCCTCAGGGTTTGCGACGGGTATGGAATACCTCCTGCATTCACATACCAAACCCTGTATGAGCGTCCATAAGGCAGGGGGGGACACCAAACTTATGCTCATACCGGGTGGACCTACTTATTTTTAAGGTGGAATCCGAACCACCCCCCCGCGCAGTGCGTGAACGTGCTGAAAATCAGCGATGACAGGTGTTGGGATCGAACCCGAGCCCCGCTAATTACGGGTCGAGCACTTATCCCCCTGAGCCACTGCGCGGGTCAGTATCCTGATAAATGAACAAGCAGGATTTAGAAAAGGAAACTCTTGCGAGACAGCATTACAAATAATACTAGACATCTGGACAACTGAAATAAGAGAAAAGAAGTCCATAGGAGTAATCTTCATAGATTACAAAAGAGCATTTGAAACAATCGATCGCAAAATATTATTGGATAAACTACACCTAATTGGGATTAGAGGAAGAACCCTTGAATGGTTCAGCAGTTATTTGACAAATAGAAAGCAAAGGACGTATGTAAACGGAGAAATGTCAGAGGAGCTAGAGATAAGATATGGGGTGCCGCAAGGTTCAGTATTAGGCCCACTTCTATTTATTATATATATTAATGACCTTAAACAGTACTTAGAAAAACATTGTGAAATCAGAATGTTCGCAGACGATACTATGCTTTATGTTTCGGACGGTGATTTAAGTAGAATGGAAAGAAAATTGAACAAAGTGATGGAACTCATGGATTCTTGGATGAACGCAAATTCTATGTATTTAAATCCCAAAAAGGCGTTCTACATGACATTAAAAAACGACAAAATGAAAATGGCTAAAGACTTGAATATTGTATATAGAAACTTGACAATTGAACGGAAAAGGGAAATTAAATACTTAGGAGTAATTATAGACGAACATCTGACATTCAAGCAGTATATAAAATTTATAGAGACGAAGGTTGGTTACAAGTTGGGTCTGCTAAATAGAATTGGCAAGTACATAAATCCATATACAAGATGTTTAATCTATAAATCAATGATCGCGCCCCAAATGGAATACTGTTCAACGCTATTACTGTACGCAAATAAGGAAGACATTTCGAAAGTACAAAAATTACAAAACAGAGCAATGAGGATTATATTACATTGCGATATATATACATCGACTAGGGAAATGAGGAACGTGCTAAATTTTTTGACAATTGAAGAAAGAATCCAGAGAAATGTAGTAGTATTAATATTTAAAATGAAGAATAATGACGTCACTAAAGAACTATGTGAAAAAATGAAGTATGTTGGGGCACATAGGTGGTTCATGGAACACGGCAACAAAATAATCTAATAGTACCCATGAAAAGAACAGCGAAAGCACAAAAAAGTTTATTTTATAAAGGCTTCCAATTATTTAACCAGCTTCCAAATGATCTGAAACAAGAAACAAGTTTAAAAGTGTTTAAAATAAAAATGAAGCAATACCTACAAACGTGCAGAGAATGAACTAGCAAAACGTAACGTGTCAGAGAACACGAGTCACGATAGGATGTAGGAAAATAGAGTAGACTGTAATATATGTATGTATGTAAGTATGTAAGTAATATATGTAAGATTAACGTGTATAGTATGACACGGAGATCAGAAATCTGGCTCTACTAGCCGCGAAGGCTAAAATAAACGCATTCATTCATTCATTCATTCATATTCTCTCTCTCTCTCTCTCTCTCTCTCTCTCTCTCTCTCTCTCTCTCTCTCTCTCTCTCTCTCTCTCTCTCTCTCTCTCTCTCTCTCTCCCTCTCCTCTCCCTCTCCCTCTCCCTCTCCCTCTCCCTCTCCCTCTCCCTCTCCCTCTCCCTCTCCCTCTCCCTCTCCCTCTCCCTCTCCCTCTCCCTCTCCCTCTCCCTCTCCCTCTCCCTCTCCCTCTCCCTCTCCCTCTCCCTCTCCCTCTCCCTCTCCCTCTCCCTCTCCCTCTCCCTCTCCCTCTCTCTCTCTCTCTCTCTCTCTCTCTCTCTCTCTCTCTCTCTCTCTCTCTCTCTCTCTCTCTCTCTCTCTCTCTCTCTCTCTACCCCCCCCCCCCCCCTCTCTCGTGAGTAGACGTTACACACTTTTCAGTGCTCCGCATTTCTCGACCAGATTTCTGCCGTCTCTTGCCCTGTGGGGCTGTTTCAGGTATCCATCGTGTTCTCGATCGGCCCGCCTACACTTTGGCCTATTAATCACTATCGGCACTTCCATAGCCGACGAGAACTCGATTACTTTATCTGTGGCCAAACTGACAGATTTTCTAACCCCCATTTTTGTGGGGGCGAAGCTGTCGGTTAATTTTCCTGAAATTTGAACTCTGGTGTGACTTCTTATTCTCCGCGCCCTCTGGCTCTCCGTCACCATCACGGCTGCCACCCACGCTACTGAAGTCAAGGGTACCACCTGCTCACGCTGTCACCTGCGATGACGCCACCTGCCGTGCAGATTGATCTTCCTTCCTGCATACTCTGTAGGAAGGAAGTCAAGAAGGAAGTGACTTTTTGCACTCGATGCAATGCCACCGGACATCCGCGGTGCGTCAAAGTGCACCTCGAGCGACGCTGCAAGGTTGGCCCGATGCCCCTAGCATCAGCCTCTGCGTCTCCCTCGCCGGTTGCCTTGCCGCTACCCTCCACTTCTGCTCCATCTGAGTCTTCGCTCTCTGGGCTTCCTGGACCCACACCGGGGCCAGCTATGGACTCTGTCGCCTCTATCCTTGAGGCCATTCAACATCTTACCTCTACGCTAACGACTTTCATGGCTGAACAGCGCGCCCAAACAGCTGAGCTCAAGGCTTGTGTGTCGAAGTTGTCCTCCACCTCGGTGCAGCACACGGAAGCTCTCAAAAAGCTGGACAAGCGGACCGCTGCTCTTGAGGCTAAAGCCAGCACTACTGCCTCGCTGGCTCAGGTTGACTCCCTCGCTGTCTCCCTCAACAACCTCCGCAAAGATGTCAGCCAGATAAGTGAGCGCCATCAGTCTGGCCTAACCTCTCCGAATGATGCGCTTGCTCGCCTCTCGCGTCTAGAGGTTGTATCACGCTCTGCCGAGCTGGCGATCTCCGGCTTCCCGGAGACCTCTGGGGAAAATCTCCGGTCGCATGTCATGCGTGTCGCGCAAGCGCTGGGTGCCCCTCCGCCGATCGTCCGCGAACGATGCACGTCACGCTAGCTTCTTCCGCCGTGCGTAACACACTTCTTGCTGCTAAACGGGCCAAGCGCGACCTGCCTGCGTCTGCGGTTGACCCTTCTTTTCCGCCTCGCTCGATTTATGTAAATGAGTTCCTGCCACGGGAAGTCGCCTCTCTCCTAAAGCGCTGTCGTACGCTTGCCCGCGAACGCGGCTTCGCTCGTGTATGGCACCGTGACGGCAGCATTTACGTCAAAAAGACGGACGCTAGCCCCCCCATTCGACTCGACTCGGAGCAAGATCTACGCTCCAAGCTCGCGTGAAGACCCGCCCCCCGTGCGTCGCCTTCTGTCTCTGGTGTCTCCACCACTACGCTGCGCTTTGGGCACCTTAATGCCCAATCCCTCGCTGCTCATTTCGGCCGCTTCACGGCTTTCCTTTCGCTATCCTGCTTGGATGTTGTTGCGATTTCGGAGACTTGGTTCTCTGCGTCCACCGTCGACAGCCAGCATGTAATACCTGGGTACTCGATCCTCAGGTGCGACAGGGATGGCAAAATGGATGGAGGCGTCTGTCTGTATATTCGCGATTCTTACTCTTCCACTGTAGTTGCGTCTTCTTCCTCTTCTTTAGCTTCTGGTCCTGAGTATCTTTTCGCTGAGGTGGTAATCCCCTCGGCGGGCTCTCTTCTTGTGGGAGTCGTCTACCGGCCCCCACATGCCCCTCTCTCTCATTTCGAGCCCTTGTTTGCTGACATTGTCTCGGACTACCCTAACAAGGTAGTGCTTGGCGATTGGAATGCGGACATGGGTTCCTCTTCTTTCGACTCCGGCTACCTTGGAGACCTTTTTTCTCGTCTTAATCTCTATTCTATCCCTTATTCCCCCACTTTTCATACCTCTACTTCGTCTACCTGGCTTGACCTCGGGCTTGTTGACGATTCTAGCAAGGTTGTTTCTTACACTCAAAGTAAAGAGCCTCACTGCTCTAATCATGACTTTATCTCACTAGAATACGCACTAACTTCACGTATTGCTCCTTTCAATGATCTTCGTCGGAGGTATGGTTCAATCGACCGTGATGCGCTACTCAATGATATCTCACAGCTTAGCTGTGCTCGTCTTACTACGAACGCTTGTGAGAGTAGCGTGGATCTGTTGGATGACAACCTCAACACTGGCTTGCTCCAAGTTCTGAATGAGCATGCCCCTCTTCGACCCCTGCGTGTCAGACGGCCACCTGCTCCCTGGATCACTCCTGAGATTCGTCTCGAGATGCGTTCTCGCGACTCGCTCAGGAGATCCTATATCAGAACTGGAAATCCGGACTTGCGGGTACAATACAAAGCCTGTCGAAATAGAGTTCAAGCTCTTCTGGCGCGAGCTAGATCTGTTTTTCTCTTCGACAGGTTCTCTAGCCTTACTAACCCGAACGAAGTTTGGCGCGAGCTAAAATCGTTCGGTGTTCTTCCTCCCTCTCGTACTTCCGCTCCCACTCACTTGTCTCCGGACACTCTCAATACCTTCTTCCTTTCGCTTCTCCTCCGGCCGTCCCCGCATGTTTGTCTCTGTCTAGCTGTCCCTCTGACGATACGTCTTTCTACTTCTCTCCCGTTACAGAGGAGAGTCTTGCTCGCGCTTTGCGCCTTACTAACTCGTCTATCTCGCCCTCGGATGAGCTGAGTGCGAGGTTTCTTTCTCTGTCTTTTCCGGCTATCTATCCTACTATTCTTCAAATCTTCAACTCTTCTCTTACTTTCTCTATCTTTCCCGATGCCTGGCGACGCTCTTTCATTACCCCTATACCAAAAAAACCGAACGCTTCTGTACCTGCCGACTTTCGCCCTATTTCTATCCTTCCTGAGCTCTCTAAAATCCTTGAGAGGTTGGTTCTCACTGACATTCAGAGTTTCCTCGATAGCTCTGGGAAGTTGGACCCCTCGCAACATGGTTTTGTCAAAAACCGCTCCACACAAACCGCTCTCTTGACACTCCTGGAGGACGTCCGTCTTGCTGCTGATCAGCGGATGGTCACAATCCTGGTGTGTCTTGATTTCTCCAAGGCCTTTGACACCGTAGACCACTCTCTTCTACTCTCCAAACTCTACTCTTTCAATCTCTCTCTCCCGGTCTTGCGGTGGATCTGGTCTTATCTCACTAATAGGGTGCAGGCAGTCAGAATCGGACGGTCTACCTCTCAATTCTCCCCGGTCCATTCGGGCGTGCCGCAAGGCTCCGTCCTTGGGCCGTTCCTCTTTTCTCTCTATATCCACGATCTTAATTCTTCTATCTTCTATTCCAAGGTGGTCAAATACGCGGATGATGTGCAATTGTACATCTCCGCGCCTTACAAAGATCTGGAAGACGCAATTACAAGGATCAATTCTGACCTTGCCAGCGTCTCTGCCTGGTCCACCATGAACTCTCTTAAGTTAAATGTTTCTAAGACGCAGTGCTTGATGTTGGGCTCTGCTCGTGCCCTTGGCCTGCAGTATGTTGCCGGTGCCCCTCTGGTTCAGATGGACGGTATACCCATCCCGTACGGCTCTCGGGTCGTCTCGCTGGGTCTGCACATATCGCCCACTCTTGACTGGGGGGATCACACTCGGCACATCTGCAGTAAGGTCTATGGTGTGCTTGCGGGGCTCCGGCGTCACAGTGCTGCGTTGCCGCGGGGCTTAAAGAAGAAGCTCATTTCCTCCGTCATTCTGCCACACCTCGATTACTGTTGCCTGGCTTTACTGGGCATCAGTGTTACCCTCGATGCTAGGATCCAGCGTGCGCTTAACGCTTGCGTGCGTTACATTTTCAATGTTCCTCGTGATGCGCACATTACCCCATTCTATCTACGTTTGGGCTGGCTTAAGGCTCGGGAAAGGCGTCTCCTCTTCTTGGGGCTGAGCCTGTACCGCGCCATCCAGCCTGGAACCTCTAGCCTTTTTCGGCAGCTCCTCACTCCTCGTGTGGTGGGCCCCCACCCCTCCCGTCAACTGGGGACCCTCTTGGTGGTGCCCGCTCACCGTACCTCTTTTTTCGGGGCCTCGTACACCGTACGGGGTCCCCAATTTTGGAATGGCCTCCCGGCCTCCATTCGGGCATCCGCCTCTGAGGGAGCTTTTAAGGGGGCACTTACTGCCTACCTTCTCGCCTCCTACACTTAGGCTAAGTAGACTAGTTTGCGTTCTTACAGTAATATTAAGTTCCCTTTCTATTTCGGCGGCGACTCGCGGGATTTTTTGTTCCCCTTCTTTCTCTGCTTATTGCAGTATTTTCTTTTGTCTCTCATTCCT
>OZ030381.1:1690067-1753492 GCA_964023945.1 Ectemnius cavifrons
CCAAACAGGCGTCCAGGAATATACTCCCGTACTCTCCTGGTACTATCGGGCGTCCAGAGATATTCCCCCGTACTCTCCTCTCGGTCAGGCGTCCAGGTATCATCGCCGAACTCTCCTAACCGACGGCGTCCACGGGAACTCTCCGTACTCTCCCGTGGCTCTCAGGCGTCCAGAGGTATTCCCCCGTACTCTCCTCTCGGTCAGGCGTCCAGGTACGATCGCCGTACTCTCCTGACCGAGGGCGTCCACGGAAACCCTCCGTACTCTCCTGTTGAAGCTAGCAGGCGTCCAGGTATTCTCGCCGAACTCTCCTGCCAGCGCTCCGATTACCCGTCCGAGAGGGCGGCCGATGGTCTTACCTCATCCTCTCTCTTCGAAAACCGTTGCTAGCCAAATCAACAGATGCGTCGTCAAGCGCGAGGTCATAGCTCGTGCTCCACGTGTCTCGTCTCCTCTGCCCGCTGCCGCCTACAAGCGGCCATAGCATTGTCGCCGAGACGCTTTCTGGAAGATTCCCGGTCTTCTGGAATCTTCGATGCTACATTGTTAATTTATTGTTAATTGATAATGTGAGTTAAATCGAGGTATCTTTCAATGAAAGCTTGGCTTTCTTGAATGATATCTATATCTTTTTTATTATATCCCAATTTTGTAGGGGATTCAAACTGCTACTTGGCGCATTTTTTTACATTTTAATGTTTTTGGACGGATATACTATATACTACATCGAAAAGACGGTTCTCAATTCGTCGTGTATCTATTTCTTTCAAAGTTTTCTAGCAATATTACCAGAGCAAGTGTCTCGAATGAAGCGCGCACACGCCAAGTTTTTTTTTATTATTATTGTTAATCGCTAATTTATTGTGAATTTATTGTTAATTGCTGATGCGAGTTAAATCGAGGTATCTTTGAATGAAAACTTGGGTTTCTTGTATGTTATTAATTATATATCTGAATTATAACTTGGCTTTCGTTTACCAATGATATCCATTTCTATTTTTGATCATTTTTAAATGACATTTGCAAGATTGGTGGGTTGCTAAGTCGGTGGTTTGGGTTGTTGGGCGGCGGCGGAGGGGGGGGGGGGGGCTACTTGGCGTTTTTTTTCATTTTAATGTTTTTGGGGGGATCTCAGTTCTTTTTGTTAGTTAATCGATAAAATAAAAATATAATCTTTGATTTAAGTAATTCCCAAGGTACACATTTGACAAGCTTAATACTTCAACAATGTGGCGAATAAGAGGAGGATACAGCTTGTCTGTATAATGTAAAAATTATTTTTCCTTTTTTATTCTGTAGCTAATATTACATTGCGAAAGCGTATTTGCCCACCAGATTTCAGGTCTCTTTCGCTGAAGTGATATTCTCCCTTGTTCAAGACATTTGTGAAGTGTGGAACTTGTCAAATGTGAAGCTAAGAGCCACTCAAGCGACAGGTTTGCAATTTGATGAGTAGATACTAATACTGATACAACTTAGGAACAGGCTGCCATTACCAATTAGTATTTGCTCAGTACATTTCAGGTCTTTGATTTAAGTGATTCTCAAGCTACACGTTTGACATGTTTAATACTTCAACAATATGACGAATAAGAGGGGGATGCAGCTTATCTGTATAATGTGTTACGTTCAGGAGGTAAGGACGTAACAAATGTAACATACGAAGCATTGGACTTTATTATATGGAACTCAAAGGCATGCAATCTACTGGCAATTCATATTCGTCCAACAAATTTGGAGTCCTTCGCTTACGTTATACATCCTCTCCTCATTCAACACATCTGAAAAGTGTGGAACTTGTCAAATGTGTAGGCTAAGAACGACTTAAGCGACAGACTTAAAACTTGATGAGCAGGATACTAATTTTCCACGACTAGTATGCCCCCAAAATTAATATTACGATTAGGCTCAATACTTAATAAGTTCTATCTCGTATTCAACACATTTGTAATGTCAAATTTGACAAGGGCGTACCCAAGAACTAGTTCAGTTATAGATTTCAAACTTGCTGAACAGATACATAATTACAAATTACAGAAGTCAAAGATCTAACGTTTACTGAGCAAATACTGATTACTAGTTGTTCAAAATGTTTAAGATCTGAAACTTATGCGTCTCGACGGTAATGAGCGTTCACTATTTGTAAGCAAGTGTCAACTTGCCACCGCGACCGTCTAACTGAAATCGCCGAGTTCGTTTGAAGACTCTGGATTATTCCAGAGTCACTCAGGTCTTTAAATACGCTTGTTCTCCTGCTATCGCTCTCTTCCGCTTGGATCCGCCTTACAGTGTGCTTCGCTACGAAACTGAGATCGCTTGTCTCCTTTTCTCTTGTGCTTGCCGACTTGTGCTTGCTCTTGTTTGCTGTGCGCTTCTTGTTTGTGCTTAAACTTGAATACTATTGTGTGAACTGAAAACTGACTGTGAACCTTGACTGTCTTTACTCTATTAACGAATCTTTAGTGACTGAATAGACCGTTTTTATAGTTTAAAGTGCTTTATTTACTTAAACCGAACCTTAGTGCTAAATCCTAATCTACTGTACAATCTAAAATAGTCGAGTTCAAATTCTCTTGAGTGTCATCCTAAACACTAGTAAGGTTCATAGTTCAGAAATCATTTACATGAAAGACCTGAAGTATCGCTTGGTGAACAAATTGTTGCTTTTTCATTTAAGTGGGTCCTGGTTATGCACTTGGCAACTTTGGTAGTCTATAATTGTATTGAATAAGAGGATATTGCTTAACAGTGTTAGATTGAGTAGGGTCATAATGTTGTGCCCTGTGTGGTGACGGCACAGAGCGGGTAGCGGGATCGGAGGAAGTCAGGCTCGTAGCGTTTAAAGGATTAGAATCCACCGGGATTAAACCCAAAACCTTGGAGTTTATTGATAGGATATAACCAAAGACTGACAAGAAAGGTACAGAGTAACTCGCTTGTACGCACTGATGTGTTCTGTTCGAAATCTGGAGAGCGAGTCCCCGATTGGAACTTGGAGCAGTAGTTTTGTTCGATGCGGGCGTCGCATCAGCACGAGGCACTGATCAGGCGATGTGACTCAGTGCTGATGCGCAAAACGTGATTTAGTCGCTATTCGCTTGCTTATTGCTATACTAGTATCTTATTTCTTTTATACATTGCAACATTATTTCAAGGATAGGACTTAGTGGTCTGCTTAGTTTGTGCATTCCGGGAGCCAACCTTGGGCTCGGGCGCAACAATAAAGCTGTACCAATAAGAGAATAAAACTGTTACATTTGTCAGATATCCTCGCGTAAGAATTCCTGTCATAAAATAGCCTACATAACCAAGCACTCGAACATCAAGGAAATAAGACATCTACCCATCTCGTGTTAGTTAGTCTCTTTCTACATGTCTAGCATCTCTCTCTAACATCAGCTCACATCTGCCTTCTCTCTCTAGCATAACATGATCTCGCAGCTAGAAATATTGATATAATATATGAACATTCTGCCACCTAGCGTGGAAAATATGTGACCTACATTTTTGGTCTGAATCTTCTTCTGAATTGTTTTCGTAGGAAAAAATAAGAGGAGGAAATTCATATCTCTTGAACGTATGGACCAGTTTCCTTACTCTTTAGCTTATTGGATTCAGAAAAATAAATTAGGCTGTGCTTGATTGTGCGGCCGATGGTCTTACCTCGTCCTCTCCCTTCGGAAACAGCATAATGGGCGCGCGTGGCCGAGATCCGCGGTTTTATAGGAGCCGTTGCTAGCCAAATCAACAGATGCGTCGTCAAGCGCGAGGTCATACATTGGCATAGGTAGTACATTTCAGGTTTTTGGCTTAAGTAACTCTCAAGCTACACATTTGACATGGATGCAGCTTATCTGTTGCCACGGCTTTCCCGATTTCGCCGTTCTCGTTGGCCTGTCAGGAAAGCGGGGAAGACTTCGAACGAGCCTCCTCTCTGAATCCCGAGTCCTCTGGGCGCTTAGAAGGGCGCCAGGTCCCGTGACCGAGACCGAAATTTATAAGAATATGCTACCCAGAGGAGATGGAAAACTCGAGCGAGAGAGAAAGCTCGGTGGGAAACGCGAATGTTGGCCCGGCTGGCCAGATGTAATGGGAGAGCGGCGGGGAGCAAGGGAGGTCAGGAAGGAAGTGACTCAGTGCCTCGTTGCTAAACGTGATTTAGTCGCCATGCGCTCGGTACTGATATAATGGTTGGGCACTACCTTTGGACATTGCATCATTCTCTCGAAGGAAGAGTTTGCAAGTTTGCGTATTCCGAGAGCCGGCTTTGGGCTCGGGCGCAACACAACTAAATAACCTAAGGTAAATCGAGTTAACGCGCTTTCGATCCTAGGCCACAGGGGCCCCTGTACAATTTAACCACGCGGTAGGGAAACGCGTCGCGAGCGACCGACGGATGGTCGGTCGATTTCCAGACTGCAAAGTTTAGCTATGCCGAACTTCAGCGGACGATGTACGCCGCAAATCTCTAGAGGAACGCATGCCCGTTCGAATGGGCTATCGATCGCGAATCCCGGCAACAAGTGGCAAGATGGCGGCCACTTTGTTCGGCGAACGCAATCTATTATGCTACCGCGCGACTCAGATGCGAAGTGCGAAGTCGCACCAAGGAAGGCAGGGCACAAACAGGCTTTTCAACACTACTAGCAATTACAACAATCGCGAGGTACCCGACTACTGGGCTCGGTACTTTACGGAAAGATTCCAAAGGATAGGGGAAGAGGGTGTGAGACTTACCGCAAACTGAATTCGGCCGGTATTATTGCCGATTAAATCCTCTTTAATCCAGGCTAGCTGGCTTCCAAAGAAATACCAGTCGTCTGGCTAGTAATCCACTCTGCTCTCTCTCTCTCTCCTCGTCACCCACTTTAACTTCCAAAATGATGGGAGACGCTCAAACGCTAGCGGTCGCTAAGACGGTCGCAACCTGAGTGACGAGAGAGAGCCCCTAATTCGCTAAGCGGCCTCACATCCTCAGCGCCGCTACCCCCGAATCCTCCCGTGGCTCCATCCGTTAGACGGTGTCGAAATCGATCCCGCACGTTAGGACCGACTTCGATCTCATGTATCGACCGCCTTGGGCAATCCGCCGAGCTGAGCAGGTCGAACATCAAGAGTGACGGGCACCCAACGTTGTCACCTCGTCGTCCCTCGGTTGGTTGTCCGTCCTCAGGGGCGTCTCCAGCGTCGGCTGGACGGGCCTCAGCTTATCCGGCCTGGCAGGTTGCGCATCCCTGTGAGCCGGACTCTCCTCCTCGCCTAAACGGATAGCCATTCCACTAGGTGGCTCAGTCCGTCGTGCCTACCTAGGTG
Source organism: Ectemnius cavifrons (assembly GCA_964023945.1). Classification (NCBI taxonomy): domain Eukaryota; kingdom Metazoa; phylum Arthropoda; class Insecta; order Hymenoptera; family Crabronidae; genus Ectemnius; species Ectemnius cavifrons. The sequence goes on from OZ030381.1 coordinate 1,695,381, forward strand.
CCTCTCGGCGTTCGAACTCGCATTAATGCCTGTTACTTTTGCCTGTGCCTGCCTTGGAGCGACGATGTAAGGTTAGCCCGCGCGTGTGAGTGTGAGAAAGAGAGAGAGAGCTACGGCGGGCGTTCGCCCGGCCTCCCTTGCTGGAGTAAGGAGCAACTTGTGGCGAGGCAAACTAGCCCCGTCACACTGTACAATGTATTACGTTCAAGAGGTAAGGACATAACAAATGTAACATATGAAGCGTTGGACTTGTGACGAAGTGTCCACTCCTAGCGAGCATAAGACCGGAAGGTTGATCATAAGCGCCGTTAGGGAATAGAAAACGTAGCCTCCAGGCAAGGTCGACGGTTAATCGAATTTAAAACCTTTGTTTCGCTCCTAATGCTATTTGATTTTTGCGTGAGCCGTTTAGGCACCATAGACCAGGGACGTCGCTTCGCCACCTGCATCCTGGCACCTATCTTGAGTTTCGTCACCAGCAGCCACGAGACTTCGGCTCGACGTGGAGACTCCACTGCGGATGGTAGCAGCCTACGAAGGATTTCCCAAGCAGTTTTGGCCACACCGGGGAAATCTGGGCGGTTGGGAAGGCACATCCAGGCGGAAGGATTCATCGGCAACGGCCGCTAGGATCTTCCGAGAGCGCAGGGGCACGGCCCTGTTGCGGAGGCTCCCCGAGCCTTGGAGCCCGGACTGCGCTTGGCGACAATATCGGCCACGTCAGGGGTGCAGGGGGAAACTAGAATTAGGCTACTAAAGTCCTGCGCGCGAAAGGAACGAACACTCGTTGTGTAGATTTCATTGTGCGACAAAAGTGATCGGTAGTGTGTTCCGTAACCACCACTCCTCTACAGAAGTCGGTAAGCGAACCCTCTTTGGGCCAAATTAGTTCTCGTCTCGATGTTTTGGCCGGTCAGGGGATTGTCCTGACCGCGTCGTGTACACGTCTCGTCCTCGTGCTTCCCTTCGTAGTTGAATCGCACTGCAGAGATTCCGCGAGTGATCAGGTCGACCTTCCTGGAGGACTCCCGTCCTCACGACGAGTCACTTCCGTCCAGTAGTTTAAGTATTGCGCCGCGAGGTTCCCTTCTCGAGATTAGGTGCATTATATATCTGTGAGTCTCGTCGTTCCGAGACTTTTCCATTGTTAGTTCCGGTCACCGTAGGCCATAGTTTTCTTTTCCGATCTGCTCCTCACGGGCGCCGTGTAACTCCCGTGAGCGAAGCCCGTTTTTTCCGCCGCTATCTATTATCACCGGCTTGTAAAATCTGAGGCCTAGCCAATAAACCTCGAGTGCAATACAAATTTCCTGTCTTGGTTGCGTCTCCTGCCGGATCCACTGCTCTCCGCTATTCCGGTCTCTGAGCTGCCGCGTAAGGTAATCCGACTGCGAATCTCCGGAACTTTCGTCCGGCGAATAGCCAGTATAGTTAGGTTTGAGGAGTACCGCGGGGTACCTGGCGCCCATACTCTATAATTCCGAATTCGCAGTCGAGGGTCAGGACTTAGTGCACGTTCCGCCCTTCGGGCGAGCAAGTATGATTTTCTCATATATTTTGGACAGGCAGAGCAGGAGGCTGATGGGCCTATAGCTGGAAGGTTGGGAGGGAGGGAGGTTTGATTTAAGGATGGGGATGACGATGGCGTTGCGCCAGGACAGTGGGAAGTAATGGAGCTTGAGAGCGCTGTTGTAGATTTTGGAAAGGTAGGCCACGGCTTTTTGGGGTAGGTTTTTGAGAGCGACGTTTGGGATTTCATCGAAACCAGGGGCTGAGCGAGATTTTAGTTTTTTTTAGATAGCTGAGATTTCGGAGGGGCTAGTGAGTGCGGAAGAGGGCGTTGGAGTTACAGGAGAGGACCGAGCGGTTAGAGTTCTTCTTACGAAGGCTGAGATTTGTTGGGTTTTGGACGGGTTGCCTCTGATGGAGGCATCATGGTGAATTTTGCTGAAGTGTGCGGCAAGAGCGTTGGCTTTTTCGGTGGGAGAGGCAGCGTGATGGTCGGGGAGTTTGAGTCGGGGCAGAGAGTGTGTTGTGCAATTGTTGTTGAAGATTTTGGTCAGGTGCCAGATTGAGTGGTCTTTGGAGGTGATAGATTTTAGTTTGGTGTCCCATGAGGACTGTTTCCATGTGTTGATACTATGTCGAACGGCTCGGATGGACTGGTTGAGTAGGAATTTTAGGAGAGGCGATCTGGTTTCTTGCCATTTTTTCCTGATATGGTTTTTGTTTTTTATAGCCTTTTGGATGGAACGGGGGAGGGGGGGGGGCAGTAGGGGGTACTAGAGGTAGGACTGAATTTGTGAATGGATTGTGAGATACTAGATGTTAGAAGTTGAATGTGGGATTCGACGTCTGAAATGTTATTGATGGGGGGGGGGGGGGGGGTTAGCCGCGGGGATCAGGGAGTTTAGGTGATTTCGGAAGGAAGGCCAATCGGTTTTTTTGAAGTTGAGTTTGGCTCTGGTGGGGAGACGGGAGGGTCTGCCGAAGATGGAGAAGAGTAGGGGAAGGTGATCTGAAGGGGATTCGTGGAGTAGAGTGAAGTTGGAGATGACATTTCTATTATTTGTTAGCATGAGGTCAAGGGTAGAGGGATCGTGGTTAGCAGTAGCAGGGTAGTGCGTAGGGGACGGGGGAGTAAAGAGTTCGAGGTTTTGTTGGGTGATGAGGTTTGAGAGATGGTTCCGGATTGGTTGGAGGAGCTGTGATTCCATGCTGGGTGTTTGGCATTGAAGTCACCCGCAATTATTACCGTTTTGGAGTCGGAGGAGAAGATGTGTAGGAGGAGGGAGGGATCAAGGGGGATGTTAGGGGGGTTGTGTAAATTGCATAGATGTTAGTGGGATTGTTGATAATGTTGGGTTGGATGCCAACGTATTCGGTAGGAGATGGGAGATCGTGAGGGAGTTCGGTGGAGGAAAGAGAGGATTTGATGGCTATGGCTACACCACCTCCTGGGGCGCGATTCTGGTTCTGGCGCTATCGATAGCGCCGGTCGCTATCTCCGAGTTAGCGCTAGTAGGCGCTAAGGTAGCGCTTCGAGCGAGTCTGGATCGCTAGCGATGGGCGCTAAGTAGCGCCGGGTCGCTAAGTTGGAGCGCTATCTGCGGCTGGAGTTAGCGCCGGTACCGAGGCCCGCGCTACCGAGTTAGCGACCCATTCAGCCGCGTGAAGGGGGAAATCGGACAAGAAATTACAGCGGGAAACTGCTATGAGAGAGCTGTGGCGGCTATTTTTAAAGCATCGCCACTCAGTCTTTTACTGCACTATCGAGCTGTCGATAAAGAAATCTTTGCCCCCTTCCTTTTCCTTTGCAAATTTTTAGTTTTATCCTGCAATATTGTCACAATTAGCACAATAGCCAGGAAGACCTAAAAAAAACTCTTTTTCCTGAATAGTTTTCGATCGGCCAAAACTTCTTTTTACGGTCTTTCTGAATTTTCTATGCTACGCGAGATGTTTTTCAACAATATTAGAATCTTCAAAAACGATGACAGCTGAAAAGTTTATATCACCGTTGAAAAGTAACATATAATATCCCCGTTTTGCGCTTGCACAGTATTAACATATGTATGTTAATTATTTAAACATCTATTTGGCGTTTCTCAACAATTTCAAAATTTCATAAGGCCACTGAGATTCGCATTGGTAAATACTATTCCCTCACTGTCTTTCATTTTCGAACGCGCCTGCCATTGAACCCAACCTTGTTCTCTTATATCAAAATTGGCGCGATTAAATAGCCGGCTTATATGATCTGAAGGTGTCTTCAGTGAGCACCTTCAGGCTGAACCCAAGGCACATACTATAGTTCTTAGCGACCGTCGCTAAACCTGCCGCTGTAGCGACCGTCGCAAAGTAGCGCCCGAACCAGAATCGCTCTGAGCGATAGCGCCAGCGCTACCAAGCGACCTTAGGCGCTAACTTAGCGACCGGCGCTATCGATAGCGCCAGAACCAGAATTGCGCCCCTGACCTGTCTGTCCTGTCTTGGCGGTACAGTGTATAGCCGTGTAGAGATAGCTTATTCCTGGGGCTCAGTTTGGTTTCAGAAATGAGTGCGATATCGATGTTGTATACATGTAGAAGGTGGAGAAATTCGCTATTGTGCGCTCTGAGGCTGTTGATGTTGATTGCGATGATGTTAATGGTTGGAGCCATTTTCGTAGTGGTTTTCGGGGGGTTTATTGGAATAGGATGGGGGGAATAGGTGAGAGTGGTTGGCAAGTATGAGTAACTTGTCGAGTGGATGGGCGGCGGTTTTTAGTTTGTGGATCATGGTTTTGAGTTCGGAGAGGATATTGAAGATTTTGAGATTTTAGAGTTCGTGGAGGATAGTTGCGGATTCGTGAAGGATATCGGAGATTGTTGAGATGTCGTGAGTTTCGAGGGGGTTCTAAGTGTTGGTGCGGGTTATTGGAGGTGAGGTTGTGAGAGTAGCGTTGTTGTTGTTCTTCTCGGTCTTCCGGGCGTTGAACTTCGAGGAGTGGTGCCGGTAAGTAGAGTGAGGAGAAGATACCGGTGGTGGCCTGTTCTGGTGGCGTTGCGCTGGTGTTCTTGAGGGCGGTTGAGTATGTTGAATTCGGCGGCAATCCCGATGGTGTGGATTGGGTAGTCGTGAATGATGTTGTGGGTGTGATGAATCTCGCTTTGGGATTTACAGGAGGAAACTGGGTTGAGGAAGAGTAGTTGGGGCACTTATGTGTTGGGGTGGTTGTGGTTTTGTGGAGAGTTGGTAAAGGGGGTTTGGTATAAATTGCGGCGATGTATTTTAGTCTGGCTGGACATTGGCGGAAGCTGGCGGCATGGTTGTTTTTGCAGTTGGCACAGATCGGGTCGGTGTTTCTGAAGCAGTTCTTGATGTCATGGTTGCCGCTGCAGCGGACGCAGACGGGATCACGATGGCAATTTCTGCTTCCGTGGCCGATTCTTTGGCAGTTGTAGCACTGTGCTGGTTGGTCGCTCGCTTTAAATTTTTCCACTTTAAAGGAGTGGTATAGTATGGTTTTGACAGCTGTTATTTGGGTTAGAGTGACATCTGGGGTGACAACAAGAGCGAAGACTGGTAGTGGGAGACTTGACCCGTCTGGTTGTTTTTTGTGGAACTGTTGGACGGTGCTTGTGTTGATGCCGTTGGCGTTCAAATCGGCTTTAACGTCTTCGGCCGAAAATGAGGATGGAAGTCCGTGTATTACGAATTTGTTGAGTTTTTCGCTTTTGTACCCGTAGGTGAAGAATTTCCACCCCTTGTATAAGCATGTTTGAGTTACGAGCGTGTGGTGAGCACGCGATTTGGTAAGGATAGTGGAGGCGTTCCCGTTATTCCTAATTTTGAACTCACCGTTGGTGAGTGGCGTGAGGGTTTCAATGAGTTGTTTGATATCAACCTTCTCGTTATCCAGAATGATTGGTGGTGTAGGGTCTGGTTTGTCTGATGAGGCTGAGATTTCCGCTGCGATGTTAGCGGACGTATGAGGTGGACTTCTGGGTTCCAGTTGTTTGCCTTTCTTGGAGGCCGTGTCCGTGGTGGTCGGATTTTTCCGTTTTCCACTTCTTGGTTCCTTGGGGGTCATGGTTGGTCCATGGGGTTTGCCGGATCCGGTGGAGTAAGGTATAGTGCCCAGGGGCCTGAAGATTTGAGGAGCGTTGAAGTCGCTCACACTTTAAAGTTCACTATCACCTTGACAGTAGCTAAAAGGCAACTAGCGCAAACGACCGTACTGTGCGGAGTCCCAGAGGGGAATGACACCACCAGGACATCTCCTTGAGTCTGGTCTCTTTAACCTCTATATACTGTTGTCCTTCTACTATTTCCATTGTGAATTCATCTCCTCCTACAGTCTGGGCTACAGACTGCCTCTGCGTATACGTATACTATTGGGACTCTTCAAATCACTTATCGCCTAGAAACCTATACTATTATGCGCGCTGCGACGTACTACAATGTTTCTACGTTTCGGGATCGTGACACGAGCAATCTCGGACTAAATCAGTTTTCGCTGCAACTCGGTCCGTGAAACACGGTTGTTCGTGCATCACGGTCTTGCACTACAATCTTTGCGATAGTTCAGCAGTTGTCGAAAGTAGGATTTTACGATGGCTGAACGCGTTAAAAATATTTGCGTAGTGTCAAGTTGTGGCAACACTTCTTTAAACAGCAATGTAAGTTTGTTTCGCTTCCCGAAGGATCATGAGAGGTACGTATGCACGCATTATCAAAGATGGAGGAGAGTGAAGAGTTTTTAATAATTATTAAAGGGTGAATGAAATCATGCGATACTTATAATAATCGCTTTCTTTGCAGATGCAAACAATGGGCGAAAGCGTGCGGCATGGAGAGGTTCTTCAACAAAGTACACGGTGATGGTGGTCTGCTGTATAATACGTACTATCGTGTATGCAGTAGACACTTTGAAGACCACTACTTTCCGGGATATAAGAAGCGCAGGCTATTACAGTCTGCAGTGCCCACGCTGCATTTGCCATCAATTGCGCAGGTGGCAGAACAGCAGCCGCTACTTAGAGGTAAGTAACAGAAGATATTTCGCTAATACAAATATTATTCGTTATGCAAGTTTTCGATAAATAATCAAGAAATTAAATTTGTTCATTGCAGATCCAGATGCATCCGGAATGCAGCGAGACGTGGCGCGGCCGCAATCACCAGGTATGCATCTCTATTGTAATTGCCATTCAATTAACCTGGAATCGTTTATTATAAACAAATAAATTGTAGTTGATCCCGGTGAACCGATGAACATTGACGCGAGCAGTGACTGCGAAGGTACGTTGCACACATTAGTGTTGGATAGCAAGAGCACGTAAATTATTACGGTATTACATTGTGACGGGGCTAGTTTGCCTCGCCACAAGTTCTCCTCGCTCCAGCAAGGGAGGCCGGGCGAACGCCCGCCGTGTCTCTCTCTCTCTCACACTCGTACGCGCGGGCTAACCCGACATCGTCGCTCCAAGGCAGGCACAGGCGAAAATAACAGGCACTAATGCGAGTTGGAACGCCGAGAGGCACCTAGGTAGGCGCGACGGACTGAGCCACCTAGTGGAATGGCTATCCGTTTAGGCGAGGAGGAGAGTCCGGCTCACAGGGATGCGCAACCTGCCAGGCCGGATAAGCTGGGGCCCGTCCAGCCGACGCTGGAGACGCCCCTGAGGACGGACAACCAACCGAGGGACGACGAGGCGACGACGTTGGATGCCCGTCGCTCTTGATGTTCGACCTGCTCAGCTCGGCGGATCGCCCAAGGCGGTCGATACATGAGGTCGAAGTCGGTCCTAACGCGCGGGATCGATTTCGACACCGTCTAACGGATGGAGCCACGGGAGGATTCGGGGGTAGCGGCGCTGAGGGTGTGAGGCCACTTAGCGAATTAGGGGCTCTCTCTCGTCACTCAGATTGCGACCACCGTAGCGAAAGCTAGTTGTAGCGTATTTTCCGAGCGACTTCTTTGTGCTTAGTGAGTGTGACGAGAGAGAGAGAGAGCGAAGCCATATTCGAACGATTGCCAACCAGTAGACGTCTGGAGACTAAGACCAGCCCGACTGGGATTAGAAGTAGCGGCTAAAACAGCGGCCGTTAAAAGATCAGGGTAAGCCTCACACCCTCTCCCCTATCCTTTGGAATCTTTGCGTAAAGTTCCGAGCCCAGTAGTCGGGTTCCTCGTATTTGTTGTATTTGCTATTAGAGTCCCATGAGCCTGTTTGTGCCCTGCCTTCCTTGGTGCGAATTCGCACTTCGCATCTGAGTCGCGCGGTAGCATTGTAGACTGCGTTCGCCGAACAAAGTGGCCGCCATCTTGCCACTTGTTGCCGGGATTCGCGATCGATAGCCCGTTCGAACGGGCGTGCGTTCCCCTCGAGATTTGCGGCGTACATCGTCCGCTGAAGTTCGGCTTCATTAATTATTGCAGTCCGGTAATCGACCGACCATCTGTCGATTGCTCGCGACGCGTTTCCCTACCGCGTGGTTAAATTGTACAGGGGCCCTTGTGGCCTAGGATCGAGAGCGCGTTAGCTCGATTTGCCGTAGGTTATTTAGTTGTAGCACCGTCGGTCCGCCCGACATAAATAAACAGGGCGCTGTTAGTTAACACAACTTCTTGGTAACATTATTCAGCTATTCGTTCGCCCAGTGTGTCGTCACCGGTCTCCCTTGTTCCCCGCCCCTCTCCCATTACATCTGGCCAGCCGGGCCAACATTCGCGTTTCCCACCGAGCTTTCTCTCTCGCTCGAGTTTTCCATCTCCTCTGGGTAGCATATTCTTATAAATTTTGGTCTCGGTCACGGGGCCTGGCGCCCTTTAAGCGCCCAGAGGACTCGGGATTCAGAGAGGAGGCTCGGTCGAAGTATTCCCCGCTTTCCTGACCAGCCAACGAGAACGGCGAAATCGGGAAAGCGGTGGCAACATACAGCTCAAGGATAAAAACTTAATTTTGTTGCATGTCCTACAAATTTGAGGTTTCAAGTAAATATTCTTCAGTTTCGTGCCAATACCACATATATTACCAGATATTCAATTGTAACTACTCTTGACTATTGTCTTACTTGCTCAACGATAAACACACATTCAAAGCTTGAAACGAATATTTTCTCGAAACTGGAGTGCAAAAATTTCCGGTTAAATTCAACTGTTTGAAAAGGTATAAAAACATTGTTACCCCAAAACCATTAAAATGAAAAAAACGCCAAGTAGTCCGCCCCCCCCCCCCCCCCGGCCGTCATCCCGGCTCCCCAACCCACCAACCTTGTCAAAATCGTTTAAAAATTACCAAAAATAGAAATGTATATCATTGGTAAACGAAAGCCAAGTTATAATTCAGATATAACTAGTAACATACAAGAAAGTCAAGTTTTTATTCAAAGATATCTCGAGTTAACTCGCATTAGCAATTAACAATAAATTCACAATAAATTAGCGATTAACAATAATAAAAAATACTTGGCGTGTGCGCACTTCATTGCGAGGTAAGAAACCAATCAGAAACTAATTTAAATCTAACATTCAGTTTACTACAATATAAAATCCTAAGAAATCTTACATTTACAGTTCAAACACATATACTATATACTACACAGAAAAACAGGTTCTCAGTTCGTCTCGAATATATTTCTTTCACAGTTTTCCAGCAATATTGCCAGAGCAAGTGCCTTGAATGAAGCGCGCACACGCCAAGTTTTTTTTATTATTATTAATCGCTAATTTATTGTGAATTTATTGTTAATTGCTAATGCGAGTTAACTCTCACTCTCATTAACTCAACTTTCTTGTATGTTATTAGTTATATCTGGATTATAACTTGGCTTTCGTTTACCAATGATATCCATTTCTATTTTTGGTAATTTTTTAAATAATTTTGACAAGGTTGGTGGGTTCGGGAGCCGGGATGGCGGACGGGGGGGGGGGGGCGGACTACTTGGCGTTTTTTTCATTTTAATGGTTTTGGGGGGATTTCAATTCTTTTTGTTAGTTAATCGGTAAAATAAAAATATAATTTGTTATTACCCATTTGACAAGTTTAATACTTCAACAATGTGATAAATAGGAGGAAGGTACAACTTATCTGTATAATGTAACATACGAAGCGTTGGTCTTAATTAGATGCAATTCAAGGGCATGCTATCTATTGGCAACTCATATGTATTTGCCCAACAAATTTGGAGTCCTTTGCTTAAATTATACATTCTCTCTTCATTCAACAGATGTGAAAAGTGTACAACTTGTCAAATGTGTAAGCTAAGAACCACTTAAGTGACAGGTTTAAAATTTGATGAGCAAATACTGATTTCCCACGATTAGTATCCCCTAAATTAATAATGTTACGATGAGGCTCAGCACTTAATAAGTTCTATTAATTCTCTTATTCGATACATTTGTAGTGTCAAGTTTGACAAGGGCGTACCCAAGAACCACGTCAGTGACAGATTTCAAACTTGCTGAACAGATACATCATTCAAATACTACAAAAGTGAAAGATTTAATTAATACTTCAACAATGTGACAAGGACACATCTTGGCTGTATAATGTAACATACAAAGCATTGGACTCAATTATATGGAATTCAAAGGCATGCTATCTACTGGCAATTCATATTCGTCCAACAAATTTGGAGTCCTTCGCTTAAATTTGTGAAGTGTGAAACTTGTTAAATGTGGAGCTAAGAACCACTTAAGCGACAGGTTTACAATTTGATGAGTAAATACTGATACTGATACAACTTAGGAACGTGCCGCCATTACCAATCAGTATTTGCTGAATACATTTCAGATCTTTGGCTTAAGTAATTCTCAAGCTACACATTTGACATGTTTAATATTTCAACAATATGACGAATAAGAGGAGGATGCAGCTTATCTGTATGATGTGTTACGTTCAGGACCGAAGAACGTAACAAATATAATATATGAAGTGTTGGACTTCATTATATGGAGTTCAAAGGCATGCAATCTATTGGCAATTCATATTCGTCCAACAAATTTGGAGTCCTTCGCTTAAATTTGTGAAGTGTGAAACTTGTTAAATGTGGAGCTAAGAACCACTTAAGCGACAGGTTTACAATTTGATGAGTAAATACTGATACTGATACAACTTAGGAACGTGCCGCCATTACCAATCAGTATTTGCTGAATACATTTCAGATCTTTGGCTTAAGTAATTCTCAAGCTACACATTTGACATGTTTAATATTTCAACAATATGACGAATAAGAGGAGGATGCAGCTTATCTGTATGATGTGTTACGTTCAGGACCGAAGAACGTAACAAATATAATATATGAAGTGTTGGACTTCATTATATGGAGTTCAAAGGCATGCAATCTATTGGCAATTCATATTCGTGTAACAAATTTGGAGTCCTTCGCTTAAATTATACATCCTCTCCTCATTTGACACATGTGAAAAGTGTGGAACTTGTCAAATGTATAGGCTAAGAACGACTTAAGCGACATGCTTCAAACTTGATGAGCACTACTAATTTTCCACGACAAGTATGACCTAAATTAATATTACAATTAGGCTCAACACTTAATAAGTTCTATTAATTCTCTTATTCAACACATTTGTAATGTCAAATTTGACAAGGGCGTACCCAAGAACCAGTTCAATTATACGTGTCAAACTTGCTGAACAGATACATAATTTAAAACTACAGAAGTCAAAGATCTAAAGTTTACTGAGCAAATACTGATTACTAGAAAGGTTCGTAGTTCAGAAATCATTTACATGAAAGACCTGAAGTATCACTTGGTGAACAAATTGTTGCTTTTTCATTTAAGTGGGTCCTGGTTATGCACTTGGCAACTTTGGTAGTGTATAATTGTATTGAATAAGAGGATATTGCTTAACAGTGTTAGATTGAGTAGGGTCATAAAGCTGTACCAATAAGAAAATAAAACTGTTAAATTTGTCAGATATCCTCGCGTAAGATATTCCTGTCATAAAATAGCCTACATAACCAACCACTCGAACGTCAAGGAAATAAGACATCTACCCATCTCGTGTTAGTTAGTCCCTTTCTACATGTCTAGCATCTCTCACTAACATCATCTCACATCTGCCTTCTCTCTCTACCATAACATCATCTCGCAGCTACAAAGCTAAAAATATATGAACATTCTGCCACCTAGCGTGGAAAATATGTGACCTACATTTTTGGTCTGAATCTTCTTCTGAATCATTTTCGCACGAGAAAATAAGAGGAGGAAATTCATATCTCTTGAACGCATGGACGAATTTCCTTGCTCTTTAGCTTATTGGATTCAGAAAAATAAATTAGGCTGTGCTTGATTCATAAGTTATGCCTGCAAGCTGTAACTTTTTCGGAAATCGAGGTGAAAGTCTTATATCGATCGAAAACCGCTACGCGTCGGGATAAGTAGCCTCGGCTTCTCGCGCTGTATAGCTATAGCTAACTACTTGGCGCGAGACTCTACCGAGTCTCCTGATTTCAAGCTCATAATGTTCGTGTACAAGTAAATAATTTACGGTATATTATTTAAAATAACTTTTAAGATCGACCCGCACTAGGTTAAAGTGTGAACTTCCTAGAAACAGTAGTTTTAAACATGGACTAGCCTTCATTGGGTACCGCAAATTGTGATTTGTTACAAACGTCCATACGTCCATGGCAATAAGTTTGTAATTATAAGAGATAGATTAATGATATTAATGTATAATATACCTTCAATCATGTACCTGTACATGTATATTATAAGCTTAAAATAACAATGTATTTTTATATCTTTTCAAACAGTTAAAGTTAACCCTGAATAATTCTTGCACTCCGAGTTCTAGAAACTATTTATTTCAAGCAGTGAGTATGTCTTTGTCCATGAGCAACTAAGCCAATTGTAAAAAGTAGGTACAATTTAATATCTGGTAATATTTGCGGTACTTGCACGGAACCGAAAAATATTTACTGGACACATCAAATTTGTCGAACATGCAACAAAATTAAAGGTCTTTCGTTGGTCGAAAACATGAGACAAACTCCCTAAAAGCCCCAATAACTGATATTCTGAATTCGAGCGATGTTTCTCAGGTCTGACGCTGACTAAACGAATTGTGTGTATTTCAGATGCTGCTGATCGTTATCACCGGCGACATGTGACCACCTTCTCATCAGCGCTGTCTCATCCGGCGGTCCGACAGAAAATAGCATCGCTGAGAAATATTATTAAAATGAAGAACAGAAGGATCAAGCGGCTCGAGGAGAAGGTGCAGTCGTCGAGACCGACCCGTGAGAGGGAGAATTTGCCAGAGGAGGATTTCCTCGCTGGAGTACCGCAAGAAACAGCAAATTTCATTAAGCAGCTGGTGAAACGGGCCAAATACAAACCGCAAGGGAGACAGTACACCACGGAGTACAGTTATCCACCTCGGATTAAAAGTTAAAGCTTTAATATGCGATATGGGAACGTGTAATATAAGATTAGCCGGTGAACTCGGGATTAACGATCTGTCGTCGCACTTCATGGTCGACGATAAGAAAATAGTTTTTATGTTTGATCCGCCGCATTTAATTAAAGCCACGCGAAGTAATTTTCTAGAAAAAGATTTCCATAACTCGAACAACGGTGGTGTGGCCTCGGCCAAATACGTTCGAGATTTATACGCGTTGAGCAAGGATGCTTCGTTTAAAATCGTCCCGCGTTTAACTGACGCGCACTTACAACCTCAGTCAGCGGACAAAATGAAAGTTAAATTGGCGGTTCAACTGTTGAGTGGATCCGTTGCTAACGCTTTGGGTATGTTGATAGCTTTATCCAAGTTCCCAACAGCGGCAACGGAAACCCAACAGTTTATAGAAATGTTTGACGGGTTATTCGATTTATTCAATTCTTGTACGGAAGAATCACCAAAGCCATATAACTCTGCGTATAAGGGCACCGAAGAACAGCGTGAATTTTTGACGAGTGTCAAAAAATATTTGGCAAACGTTGTCGTAGTAAATAGTGCCGGCAAAGACGTCACCAATACTTTGCATGTGATAAAGTGCTGGCGAATTAGTATTAATGCATTGCTCGACTTGTGGGGCACATTAAAAGCGGAGGGCTTCCCATTTTTATTAATTCGGCGGCTCAATCAGGACCCGCTGGAAAACTTCTTTGGTTCCGTTCAGCAACAAGGGGGAAATTGTATTAACCCCACGCCGATTCAATTTATGAGAGCCTTTAAAAAATTAGTTTGCATGAAACTATTCTACACGGGCAGCGAAAATTGCGCCGCCGATAAAGCGATTCAGCTTCTGGAATCTGGGATGGATCTTTTACCATATGGTGAAAACCCAGATCCTCCTAGAGTCCTGAGCGAATTTGATCCCATTCAAATTCCCACGGACTATCGACTGCCAAATGTGTGTGAAGAGAATGCAGCTCGATATGTCTGTGGTTAATTTGTGCGGCAATGTTTGGCTGTTCATTCTTGCCCGGCATGTGATGAGTATGCAAATGCTCATCAAGTGTTCGATGAGACCACACTGTTATGCCAAATGAAGGCTTTTACTACTAATGATAATAGTTTCTTTGGAAGTTTGTATATGCCTGATGATAACTTCTTCATCCTCGTGTGTAAATTGGAAGGAGTTTTCCAAAAAAACTTTCTGAAATATGTAACTGGACCGAAACTTTTGGAAAACATATATAATTTGTTTACCAAAGTCGAATTCCGAAGCCCGTGTAAAGATTTCCCATATAAGTTTCTATTGAAGCTCTTTGGCAGAACGAGAATATATTATAAAATCTGTCCAAAAACATTAAAATGTAAGAAAATACGCCAAGTAGCAGTTGGATTTCCCCACAAAATTGAAATATGTTTGAGATTGATAGCTCAAATCTCGCGCTCCAGCAGTCAGCTGATCACTAAGTACACTGACCTACGACAGGTGAGCTATTGCCACCTGTAGTGTCAGCTGATTGCTGACGTAACTGCTCCGGACATTGACCTTGTCTTAACCATAATTCCTCCGAATCCTCCAGCAGGTTCGGGAACCTTCTATCCGGAAGTGAAGTCAGTGCTGGAAGGTTCGAGAGTCCGGCAAGACTATAAATACCACCCCCTAATTACTTCTTCCGCTAATCGGCAATCGGAAGTCATTACGGAAACTTACAGTGTGTGCTCGTTCACCACGTTGCAAATCTCTGATAATCTCCTCGCTGCATTATTCTAATCGTGTGGAAAAGCTTGGGAAATCAAAGACCATTTGTGTACTGCTACTTTGTGAACAATATCATTATTCGGACGTGAGGTGAAAGTGAAATAAACTTAATCTAAAACTACGACTATACACTAGAGTAAAACTTAAACTACCTTAGCCTAAAAGAAACCTAAAACTACATTAGCCTATCTAAACCTAAAGCTGAGCTCCACTCCTCGATCCAATTCTATCTATCAATTAACAAAATATAACAAAAAAGATAATAGATATCATACAAGAAAGCCAAGTTTTCATTCAAAGATACTTCGATTAAACTCGATGTAGCAATTAACAATAAATTAGCGAATTATTTATGAATGGTTTAATTAATAAATTTAAGAGTAGAATTTTATTAAAATGTCAAGTGGCATTTCTGTTCAAATATGCACCATCAACTATGTGAATGTTTATGTTATAATGTAACTTTAATGTTACAATGTATTTATAACTTAATTATGCACATAGGAGGAGATCTAAAAAATTGAGCTGAATGTGAGAATATAGATTCCCTACATAATATAGCTTGCACTTGACAAATTCAACATTCCAAAGTTAAACAGTATGAGATTTACAGCTTGCCTAATATAATTTAAAAATTTAACTTTAGTCTGTTGGAAGTTAGAAGCATGGTAGCCATTGGTAATAATTAGCACTTATGTATTTACTAATTCCCAATAGCTAGGATGCATTTAAATTGCAGATTAGATAAGCTATACCCTCATACGCACTTTAACTTTGGTATATCTTGAGTGCCAAATGCGTAGGTACTGATTACCAATAACTATTATATCCCTAAATGACATCCGATTGGTTATTGGTGCTTGCTTACATCATTTTAGCTTGTCGAATAACGGATGAGTAAGGTGGAAATGGTCATCAAATGAAAAGTGGACTGTATAGTTTAAATAAATAGATGTTTTGGATTTATTCATGTTGGGATGCCCGGTGACATCCGCGTTGCCGTGTGCTATTTACAATTATGTACCTAGGTATATACAAGAGTCGATGCATTCGCCTATCGATCGACGCGATCGATAGGTGAGTCAAAACTATAACTGTTCCCTGACCATGGTCAAGGAATGAACAGGACTGAACTGGTCAATGTGTGTCTGGGGATGCACTGGAAGTCCCTTGGAGGAACAGGACACACAGGATGAGAAGGAGTGAGTACGGTTCATAGATATCGTAGGAGGGGTTAGCTCCTACATGAGCAGAGTTTTGCGCCGTTGATGCACACAGGGCCACTTACGTGGCCCGGCTACAAATCCTCATATGAAATTGCACTAATGCAATGATCAGAACATGCAAGCGTGGATCAGGTGAGAGATCCACATGAGCCAATAGGCTTGAGAAAATGATATGATCAGGACGAGTGATTAGATCTGAGCTGCTTACTGTTCGACGTCTCCGAGGCGAGAGAGTTATCAGCGCCAGAGAGATGACGAGCAGATAGAACAGTTCGGGAGATGGTCGCCAGGGTGTGCATGTCGCGCACACCTAGGCTGAGCAGACATCGATCTCTATCGATTCGACCATCAGGTGAGGTTGGGACACTGTGAACTGGGCTTGGGTTGACAGGTGGGGTTATGTCAGAGGAGAGGATGAGCGGCTCACAGTGTAGACTTCACAGGATACATCTTATGCATAACCTATGATTATTCAACATAGCTCCTTAGCTGAAACGGTCCTTGAACAATGAACTTGACAGTCAAGATACAACTAAATTAGACTGTGTATAAGCATTTTGTTTGATTTATATATATACTATAATTGTAAAGCGTTAAGTCAAACAATGATTCAGATTAGCAAAAGAGAGATTCCCAATAGCTAGAATGTATTGAAATTTTAACTTATTTGACTTAATACTTTACAAGTTATTCCTGACTGTCAAGTGGCTAGCTGACCTAAAGTGCTGCAATTAGTCTAAGCAAGTACTGATTACTAATAACTAGCATTCCCTTCAATTGTAAATAATTGCTAATTATTGCTTAAAAGATTCATATGCTAGACACTTGACAATTTTACCTATTGATAATGAGCACTCGTTTATCAAAAGCAAGGGTTTGGGAGTTACGTAATTAACATTTTTGGCATTTTATAATTCTTAATAATCGCAAGATCGCAGGGACAGGGACAAGGACAGTGCTGTATGTAAGGAGTATGCTGTTTTATTATCTGAAATAAAATAATAAAATCGGACTGTCTCACATAACCGTTATGACACACAACCAACTGCGGCATAACTGGCTTAACTAATGTGTCGGTAACGTAAACACGACATAGTCATATTATCTCCGCAGACCGCAGCATTTCGGGGTGCTCCCGTCTCGTGTGAAAAAAGTGAAAGCCACATTTTTAGGAATATCGCCTAAACATAAGGACTCTTAATCCGCCTTGCCTTTTCCACGAGAAAAATAAGCAGGAGAAATTGATATCTCCTGAACGACTGAACTGATTCGCTTGATTCTTGGCTCATTGGATTAAGAAAAATCAGTGATAAAATACAAAATTCAGAAATAAATCCCCGGAGCTGTATCTTTTTCATAAATCGAGGTGAAAGTTTTATAACAGACGACAACTGCTACACTTCGGGATAAGTATCCTCGGTAGTTGCGTGCTGTATATATATAATAACTACTACTTGGCGCGAGACTCTACCGAGTCTCCTGATTTCTAAGTATTTATCAATGGTTTAATTAATAAATTTAAAAGTAGAATTTTATTAAAATATCAAGTACCATTTCTGTTCAAATATGCACCATCCCCTATGTGCATGTTTATGTTATAATGTAACTTTAATGTTACAATGTATTTATAACTTAATCATGCACATAGGAGGAGATCTAAGAAATTGAGTTGAATGTGAGAATATAGATTTCCTAGATAATATAGCTTGCACTTGACAAACTCACATTAACAAAAGAAACATTACCAATAGCTAGGATGCATTTAAATTGCAAATTTGATAAGCTATACCCTTATACGCACTCTAACATTGGTGTATCTTGACAGCCACATGCGTAGCTCAAGGAGTACACAATCTAAAGTAGTAAAATTTGCTAAACAAGTTCTGATTACTCATAGCTAGTATGTTGCTAAATGACATATGATTGGTAATTATTGCTTGCTTACATCATTTTAGTTCTTTGGCTGAAGTGTTCCTTGAGCGATGAACTTGACTGTCAAGATAGAACTAAATTAGACTGCGTATGAGCATTCAGCTTGGTTTATATATTATAATTATACAGCGTTAAGTCAAGTAATGATTCAGAGTAGCAAAAGAGAGATTCCCAATAGCTAGAATATATTGAAATTGTAAATGATTTGCCTTAACACTTTACAAATTATATTGGATGAGCTATATATGCAGGCTCTCTCATTCGCAGTCTAGTTTTGAAGTATCCTGACTGTCAAGAGCCTAGCTGACGGAGTGCAAACCTAAAGTGCTAAAATTAGTCTAAGCAAGTACTGATTACCAATAGCTAGCATTCCCTTAAATTGTAAATAATTGCAATATTGCGTAAAAGATTGATATGCTACACACTTGAGAATTTTAACTATTGGTAATCAGCACTCGTTTACCAAAACAGGGACTTGTGAGTTACGCACTTAACACTTTTAACATTTCATAATTCTTAATAATGACAATATCACAGGAACAGGGGCAAGGACTGTATACTCTTTAATTAACTAAATAAAACATGGAATCTGGAAGAAAATAATAAAATCGGACTGTTTCATAGAACCATTATGGCACTTAACCAATCATGGCATCACCGGCTTAACCAATGTGTCGGTAACGTAAACACGACATTTCGGAGTGGTGCCAACTGGTGTGATAGAAGTGAAAGCCACATTTTTAGGAATTGTGAAATTGTGGTATGACTCTTAATCCGCCTTTCCTTTTCCAAGAGTAAAATAAGCAGGAGAAATTCATATCTTCTGAACGACTGAACCGATTCGCTTGATTCTTGGCTCATGAGATTCAGAAAAATCAGCAATAAAATATAAAATTTAGAAATAAATCCGCGGAGCAGTAACTTTTTCATAAATCGAGGAGAAAGTTTTATAGTGGATGAAAAGCGTTACACTTCGGGATAAGTATCCTCGATAGTCGCGCGCCATACTATTGTACATAACAAATACTACTTGGCGCGAGACTCTACCGAGTCTCCTGATAGAGTTCGCGATGATCTGACTCTACAATAATTGACTCTTGGCTGACGGCGTCAGCCTACAGGAAGGTGTCAGTCGCAGAATTACAGAACAGGCAAGGGTCAGTCGGAAACAGAAATCCCATAAGACGGGAGAGCAGAAGCTTGCAGTAGATTAGAAACGAAGGGCCGGAAGGGCGGAGAAGCAACGAAAATCTAGCTGGGATCCGCCAGAGAAATCGGTCCTTCACAAAGCTAGATCGGAATGGTATTTTGCTTACCGCCAATATTAATTTCGTCGATTACGCCGTTTGTGGGCGCTCAAGAATCGCTGATCTCGTCCTTCCTTCCTTCTCAATTCGGTACGCTAATGCTCGGTCCTCAGATCGCAATCGTTCGCCTCGCTAGTCAGCACAAAAGTGCCGAAATCGGCACGCGGACCTGAACGTTCGCCTAGCCTTCTTTGTTTTCTAGGACCGCTCGTGATCTAGCGGCAGCGATGGCAGGGATTTTCGATGGGGCAGAGGCACGTGTTGCCCGTCCCTCGAAGAAGGCCGAGCTTAGGGTGTCCGGGCTCATCAAGTCCGTCACCGTCGGCGAGGTTGTCTCGGCCATCGCCTAGTGCGGTGGATGTAAGGGTGAAGACATTACGGCCGGAGAGATCCGGATGTCCTCCCCATCCAAGCTCGGGTCTCTCTGGCTCAGGTGCCCTGCCACCGCAGCCAGAAGAGTCACCGAGGCCAGTCGGCTGGACCTCGGTAAAGGTGGAGGCACTGGCGGCACAGCCGCTCCAGTGTTATCGCTTCCTGGAGACGGGACACGTCCAGCAGCGGTGTAGGGCTGGGGTGGACTGCAGCCACCGTTGCTACGCCTGCGGCAAGGAGGGCCATAGGTCTGGCGGTTGCGGGACCGAAAAGCCCAACTGCCCGCTCTGCAGCAACTTTCGGCGCCTGGCCGGCCGCCGCCTTGGTGACAAGGCATGGCGCGCTGCGCGGCAAGGGGCTGCAAGGCCACCCGCGGCTGCTAAGCCGCCGCCGCCAAAGGTGGGCAAAATACCGCCTGCGAAGGCGCAGGGCGGTAAGGGTGGTCCATCGGCCGTCCGGACGGTGTCCAGCGTGCCGGTGGTCCCGCCCTTAAAGATGGTGGTAGTGGCGGGTTTGGTTTGGTTTGGTAGTTGACGCCTTTGGCCCCAAAGCCCGCACCGCGGCAGAGCGTGGTCCCCTCCACCAAGCCGGCGGTGGTGGTGAAGGGGGCTAAACTAGCCCGAAAAGCGGGTGGTCTGGAGGAGGCCCTGGACAGTGAATAAGCAATGTCCCAACGCCTCTTCCAGACAAAACTCAACCACTCGCGTAGGACTCAGGACCTCCTCGTCCAGACCCTGAGTGAGTGGCGCGTGAGTCTGGCGATCGCGGCGGAGCCGTACGTGCCCCCCCCCCCCCCCGCGTGCGCGCCCCCCGGGGGCGCGTGCGGCTCAGCCGCGATTATAATTATTCGATGGCCCGACTCCCCTCTTTGTTCGACCCTGGAGCAGGGGCAGCGGTGGTGGGGTGTTACATCTCGCCTAACTGCGGCCTCGACGAGTTCGAGGCGTACCTGGGTGCGGTCGGTGGGTGCATTTCCCGCTCACGGCCGTGCCCGATGCTCGTCCTGGGGGACTTCAACGCTCACGCACGAGCGTAGGGTAGTCCTCGGGACGACACTAGGGGCGGGATGTTGCTCGACTGGGCGGCGCAGCACGACCTCCGGCTGATCAACCGGGGGTCGGTCAGCACATGTGTGCGTTGGCAGGGGGAATCGATTGTCGATTTGACTCTCGGTTCCCCGGCCACTGTGCGCCGTGTGTCGAGATGGTCGCTCTCGGACCACCTCTATCTGACAATGGAGGTGGCCGCCCCACCAGCGGGCAACCCTCGAGGAGGAGCACACACCCCATCGCCGCGATGGGCGCTCGACCGGGATGCTCTGATGGCGGTAGCTATTGCCGTGGCCTGGCCGGATGGGTCAGATGACGAGGAGGAGTCTCCCGACCCGGACAGGGGGGCGGAGTGGCTCCGGGGCCGAATGACGTCGATTTGCGACGTCGCGATGCCTCGGGCCCGGTCCCCTCGCGTTGGCGGGGTGTACTGGTGGTCGCAGGACATTGCCGTCCTGAGGTGCTCAAGCGCCAGACCCGGCGGCTCGTTGTTGAGATGTGGCGGGAGCGTCTGGAGAACCCAGAACACTCCCGCCACAGAGCCGTCGGGGCGATTCTGCCGTGCATGGACTCTTGGCTGAGTCGCGGCAGAGGGCAACTCTCATACCGGGCAACACAGGTGCTCACCGGGCACGGCTGCTTCGGGGAGTACCTGCGTCGCATTGGGAAGGAGGCGACGGCACAGTGCCACCACTGCGATGGGGACCGGGACACGGCGCAACACACCCTCCAGGATTGTCCAGTCTGGACAATCGCCGTGTCCTGGTCCGATATGTTGGAGGTCATCTCTCGCTGCCGAGGGTTGTCAGGGAGACCCTCGGCAGCGAGAGGGCGTGGAGGGCCTTCCTCACTTACTGTGAGGAAGTGCTCCTCCACAAGGAGGAGGCGGAGCGGCGGCGAGAGTGGACGGACCCTTCCCGCCTGGAGAGGGCCCGCCCTCGCCGCGCGGGGGGATCTAGTCCTCCCGCAGTAAGAGTGACGCCAAGGTCCCGTCGTCGGCGGATCTCAACCAGCTGACGGGCCGGGTGCGTGCCAAGGGGTCGTGTGGCGGCAGAGTGGTGGCTCTGCCGCCCGCCTATAACGGCCCCGAGGCGGGGCGGGGCGTGTAGTGGTCGCACGTCCCAAGTTTGTTTGGTTAGGAGCGGGCCGAGCCATGCCCTCCCGGGCTCGGAGGGGGGCGCCTCCCTCTCTCGCGCGAGCGAGAGGGGCGATGGCCAACTCCCCCTCCACGTGAAGTGCCCCCAGAAGGGGGCGGCACCGGGCGTGTTCGCTTAGAGTTCCCGGTGTCGCCCCATTATGCGCGAAGGATGGCCACCGTGGGGTTTTAGCCGGTAGGAGTTCGGCACACCCCCTCCGCCCCTATCAGGGCGGCGGAGGGTCCATGAGGATTTCCCCACGTAAAAAAAAAAAAGGACATTGCCGTCCTGCGCACAGCCTGCGTGCGTCGCAGGTGCCAGTACACCCGCGCCAGGAGACGGCGCAATCAGGTCGCGGCGGATGTGGCTCCGTTGTACGCGGCGTACTGCGAGTCCGTGGTGGCCCTGCAGCGGGCCATCAAAGCTGTCAAGGCCCGTGCCTGGGATAACCTCGTCGCCACCCTCGATGGGGATCCGTGGGGGCGCCCTTACAAAATCATCGTGGGACGATTACGTTCTTGGACGCCCCCCCCCCCCCCCCCCCCACGACGGAGCTCCTTGACCCCCAGTTCCTCGATCGGGTGGTGGATACCCTGTTCCCCGCTGGAGCAAAGCACCCCGCTCCCGGTCGGCCACGCCCGCACTTTGTGTGGGACGAGACCAGCATGGGGGTCAATGGCGACGAGCTTCGAGAGGTGGTGAAGCGTTTTGCGGCCCGGACGAACAAAGCCCCGGGCCCGGACGGCATCCCGGGCAGGGCCTTGACCATGGCCATGAGCGTCCTGGTCCCGCGCGTCGGGCAGCTTTTCAACAGTTGTCTGAAGCGCTGCAGATTCCCCCGCTCCTGGAAGCGGGCACGAATGGTCCTTATCAGGAAGGACGGGCGGCCCGCGGACACTCCCTTCGCGTACCGGCCCATTTGTTTGCTGGATGAGGCGGGCAAACTCTTTGAAAGAGTTATTGCCAGCCGCCTCGTCCGGCACCTGTCGGCCACAGGTCCCGACATCGACGACGAGCAGTTCGGCTTCCGTCAGGGACGATCGACGCCAGACGCTATTATGCGTCTGCGGTCCCTGGCGGGGCGACTGTAAGCCGGGGCGGGGTGTGCTTGGCTATATCTTTGGATATAGTCAATGCGTTCAACACCCTGCCCTGGTGGGTGATCAGGTAGGCGCTTGAGTATCATCGGACGCCCCCTGAGCTAGGGGCCGTCCTCGGGGACTACCTAGCCGACAGGCAGATAACGTTTATGGGCCGGACGCAAGACTGCGTGAGGGAGACGTACGCCGGGGTCCGTTCTGGGCCCCTAGTGGTGGCCAGCGGGGAAAACTGTACGAGGACCATCCGTATCGCGGAGACGGCGGTGGCCTGTGTCGTCGCCCGAATCCGCCGCCTGGGACTTTCCGTCGCCCCGCAGAAGACCGAGATGATCTGGTTTTACGATCGCCAAAGGTGGGGCTGTCCCAGCGGTGGATAACGGTGGGAGAGGCCCGTGTCCAGGTGGGCGATACCATGAGGTATCTTGGGCTCACCCTGGATATGCGGAGACCTACGCCGGTCTTCGCGCCCTCCGAGACGGGACGGACTTCCAACGGGAAGGGTGGTCGAGGATTTGAAGCGCCGGACCCGGCGGCTCGTTGTCGAGAAGTGGCGAGAGCGTCTGCAAGATCCAGAGCACTCCCGCCACAGAGCTGTCGGGGCGATTCTCTCCAGCTTTAAGGCTTGGTTGAGTCGCGGCAGAGGGCAACTCTTATACCGTGCAACACAGGTGCTCACCGGGCACGGTTGCTTCGGTGAGTACCTGTGTCGCATCGGGAAGGAGGCAACGGTACAGTGCCACCATTGTGATGGGGACCGGGACCACAGTATAATACAGTACGGACACTTGTACCACGTGACGGTTTTCATTCGAGAGTGCGCTTTCTCTCACCAGACGCCGGCACCGTCGCTCGGAGTTAAGGGGCTCCCATAGCAGCATAAAGGTTTGGGTGCGCTCACACTCGGCCGACCGACAAGCGAGTGAGCGAGAAAGTGATATGTTCCCTCGCAGTCGCAGTCACTTGCCGAGCAAGCAAGCCGGCCGGCGAGTGGGAGCTTAGGAGGCCGTGAGGGGTAGCGACTTTCGCTTCCCCTGACGGCCTCCTCAGGTCGAGAGGGAGAGCGACGGAGATATAGTCTCTCGCAGTCAACGGCAGAATTGGAGTAGGAGTTGAGGAGGCCGTAAGGGGAGACAGAGTTGGGTTCCCCTCATCGCCTTCTCAGGCCGAAATGCTAAGGGAAAGAGATGAAGATACGCTCTCTCGCTGTCACTGCTACACGCGAGGGAGAAAGGTACGACCGCGAACGAGGAAGAAGGATAGATTGATGTCTCGTTTCCTCCGCTCGCCTTCTCAATGGTCGCGATAAAAATCGCCAAGTATACCAAGGCGTAAAATAGAAGTTGACAAAGCTACAGTAATTAAATCGAATACCCGGTCTGTGTAATGATTCGCAGCAATAGAGACGGCATATTTAAATAAAGATACATGACCAAATTTTACCTAAGAATCACTACGCTATTATCTACGCTTCATCCGTCTTCTGTCCATGATTCCTCCGAATCGCAAAATAAATCTTGTAAGCCTGATCAGCAAATCAATCAGCAAATTCAATAGTTTTCTTCCAGTAAATAGATCCTGAACTTGAAGAAAAGAAAGAGATGCACGGAAACATAAAAAAATGATATCACCGGGATGGAACCGATCACGAGTCCTTCCGCTGAGAACCCTGTCACGCTACCGACCAAGCCACTTTGAGACTTATCCAGACGCAAACCCCAACCGCTATAAAACTTACGGGTTGAAAATGACTAATATTCTTGATCGAATCGAAACACGCATTATACTTCATTGCGTTCTATCCACGATGCAAGGTGTCGTCATTGTCCAACAACCAACAAACGTTCGTCCCAATCATGTCCCCCTCCTCCCGATATCGGATTTACCTATGCAAATGCTCCGCGCGTCTACTACCGGATCTACGATTACGATTACGTTACGATACACTTTGATTCTCGTGCTGTAATATTACTTTTTTTAATCACTAAAAAAAGTAGAAGCATATACTTTGAAAACTGTACTATCAGTCCGAGTGATTGCAATTTTATAAAAAAAATAATACTCGATTCTAATTGTAATTCAAAAGTCGATTATTAACAAGTAACTTGAGAGATTAGGTGGAAATAAAATAATTCACAATGTTTCGTGGTGCCAGAATTGATTTATTAAATAAAAAATGTTATTTATTTTAATCTTCATTTGTATCCGCCTTGTACCTGGATTCCTTTTGATTCTGAAACAGGTCTTGTACAGATAATTTAGAGTACTATTCCGAATCAGCAAAATTCGGTACTTTGCGTACAATCAGCTGATTCGGAATAGTCGTGTAACACATGTTTGAATTTGTTGCGTCATGGGTAAAGGTTTCAATGCGCGTTCGACACAATGTGTCTCTTGCATGTATCACATATTTCTGATATTGTTCATAACGCTATTGAGTCGTCGTTTTTACCCTTGAGTTACAAATTTGAGACTGCATTAAAATTCACATAATTGTTCGAGGCACGTTTGCACGCAAGCTCTGCAAGAAGCGGAACTCGCAGTACAGATTACCGCCACGAGCCAAGACGACTTTGCGAGTTTCAAACGAATTGGAACTCGCGGTGCACATAATTGTTCGAGGCACGTTTGCACGCAAGCTCTGCAAGAAGCGGAACTCGCAGTACAGATTACCGCCACGAGCCAAGTCGACTTTGCGAGTTCCAAACGAATTGGAACTCGCGGTGCACATAATTGCTCGAGGCACGTTTGCACGCAAGCTCTGCAAGAAGCGGAACTCGCAGTACAGATTACCGCCACGAGCCAAGTCGACTTTGCGAGCCCCAGTGATTTATAACTCAGTGTTCCGCCTCAATGACTTGCGTTACGCACAATATAATGCGAATATGCAAGAGACACACCAATGAATGTACTACATACGAAACATTTTACTCATGGCGCAATATTTTGTTTTTCCTATGTCGCCGAGCTAAATCCAATGCCTTACGCTCACTATTCAATCGTTTAACCTCGTAAAATATTCTCATCCTGCCAAATAGCTTCAAGAGGAATAGGTACGGGAAATCTGGACACGGAGGTTGGAAATCTAGTTCCCTGAATGCATTAAACAAACTTTCCAATATCTTTTCTTTGATCGCGAGCGTTTTGAATTTAGCCTCGAAAATTTGCTCCAGTTTGCATATGAAAAGAAAAAAGCTATTAGGAGGCATGTGCAAGTTACCGAAGAAACTACCACTGGCATTTTTGTAAGCATTCAAGAAACATAGCATTGTATTTTTATCCAACGTCTCGTGCGCTTTCCCGTACTCCTCGCATATTTGGCAAGAGTGAACTGCTAAACATTGTCGAATGAAAAATCCACAAACATACGTAATTGAATTACGTTCGTAGACATTGTGCGTTCGATAGCTAACAGGAACGTCAATACTATCAACCGAGCTTAGACTTCGTACCGAGCGATGATCTGTAATAGGAGATACCGGAAGAGCCTCGGCGACACGGGACATTTCTAATATAACTTGTCCGCAATCGACGGCACAATTCTCGGTACCCGTGTGGAGAAGGTCCATGCATACTAATTTTTTAAAGGAACGCACAAATTCTATTGGGGTGGGATTAACATTGTTGCCGCCTTGCTTCCGAACCCAACCAAAGAAATTTTCCACCGGGTTCTGATTGAGCCGCCTGGTAAATAAGAATTTGAAGCCTTCCGTACGCAATATACTCCACAAATCTAGTAAGGCGTTAATGCTGATTCGCCAGCATTTTAGGACGTGCATCCGCCGTGTAACGTCTTTACCGTCAGTACGATCGGTTGCAACGACGGATGCCAGTTATTTTTTAACGCCCGTCAAAAATTCGCGCTGTTCTTCGGTGCCCTTGAACGCGGAGTTGTACGGTCGCGGCGATCTTCCGTGTTCGAATTGAACATGTCAAATAGAAAGTTAAACATTTCCACGAACTATTGAGTGCCTATTGCCCGTACCGGCAGACCACCTTCTGTGATCATTAAACCGATACTCAACACTTGAACCGCTAAACGTACTTTCATTTTATCGCACGACTGAGGATGCATATGCAAATCGGTTAATTTTACAGCCATTTTAAATCCACTGTTCTTCTGACAGTCATACAACTGTTTTATATCCGTCCACGAGGCCACACTACCAGTGGTAGGATCGTGAAAATCTTTTGACATCAGATTCTTACGCGTGGCCTTAATGAAATGTGGTGGATCGAACATATAAACCAGTTTTTGACCGTCAACAGTGAATGTCGATGAATTTTCATCTACACCGAGCTGTTTGGCTAGACTTATGTTACATGTTCCCATATCGCATATTAAAGCTCTCACTTGTAATCCGATATGGGACAAACGTCTAATACTCTCGAACAATAAATTCTTTAAAACGGGCACCGAAGTTGTGTCGCGGGAGAATATATACGCGAACGGTTGCTTCCAATTCTCATTTAGCCCCCGTACTAACAACACGAGGCTATTGCGCGCGGTAAAATTAATATCCCGCGGGAACTGTTTTTCGCCGTGCCCGGTCGGGAACCCGGTAAGGGAGTCCTTGCTCATGTTGTAGAACAGGTGAGCTTTCAATGCCATCTCATCGAAACAGATAGCACAGAATCTGTCTTCCGATTTCATTGTGCTCACCTTGATCGCCAACATTTCAAGCAGTTTCTCGCTAATACCGGGTGCTATAGTAACATTTTCCGTAAAGCGACTTAACGTGCGCTTTGACGGAAAAGAGTATTGAGACTCGAGGACACGATAGCTCGCTGGACTCAAATAATACAACTTTAACGCTAATTTTTTGAATTCCAGCGAATATCGTCTCCCTTTGCCTTTATTGTTGGCCAACTTTACCTGGAGCAGTATAAACGCCTTCTTCGCATCGGGTATATCGCCGAGGAAGTCGTCGAGGGTCGCCTCTGGGTGATCCCTCTCTGCCAACTTTTGCTCCAGCCGTTGTATCTTTCGGTCTCTCGCCCTTATGTCCTTTTTCAGCTTTTGGACGATCGGATGAGATCTTAACACCGAATCTGGGGTCTGAAGTGATTTGTTGACCCCCTTCCGCAGACTTTGTTGCTGCTCGCGCGTTTCTTTTTCAACTGCTGAAACATACATGATTTGATTACTGCATTTGCCAGATTGTACAGGGTAATGCAATTGCACTAAACGGGGAATCAGCTTTTTACCATCGAATTATTGGCAGTATCGACCTTGCGTATTTGTTTTATTAACCGTGTAATATCACCCATGTCTTGTGTCGCTTAGCACTACACAAAGTGAATCATGGCAGGTACTGGCAGCCTATCGATTAATTGAGAAATGCAAAATCTCGAGGAGCAATAAACTCGTGTCACTATTAATTTGCGGTTATCGACGCCCTCCACAATCCACCTGATTTAAAGACGGTATTTTTTTTTAACAAACAAACGTTTAAACCGCATTTATAAACATTATATTATGTGTCATGAGCCGATACTATGGAAGTGAAAAGTCACCAGTGACTACAAAGCAAATAGGAAAATAAATAGTGTAGCCGCACTATTCTTCGCAATCGGATGGACGTGGAAATGTGCAGCACGAGACGAGTTTACGACTAATAACAGAATGCTATTTGATGGCCTGTTTGAATTGCGAGAAATAGAGAAAAGTACTGGTTATTCGGAAGCGAACTGAAACCAGAAAATTATACATTCATTACCACAACGACTACTTTGCATTCATCCCAATAATCATAGCCCGTTCTTCATAGATTCAGTTCACAGACGTTTGGTATGAGGTAAATTAATATGGTTACCATATAATTCACAATTAAGAATAAAACAGTTTCGCCAGAGTGTATAAGTAACGCTTCCTCAAGATTCAGTATTTGTCAATTTGATTCACTCCGCGTAGTGCTGAGTGACACACGATACAGGTGACATTATGCGGCTAACAAAACAATTACGCAAGGTCGATATTGCCAATAATTCGATGGTAAAAAGCTGATTCCCCGTTTAGTGCATCACCCTGTAATATGTACTACTGGGTTGCATCGAGTTGCTACATGCAACTAACGAGAAACATACCTTCGCAATCGAACGACTCGGCCGCTTGGCGCGCACCACTTCCTCCACGGCACAGTGTTCCGCGGGTCGCTTTGTACCTCTCGGTACGCGATCTGACGGAACTAAAACTGAAAGTACATTCATAATAAATTTCATAATTGCATATGCCTATAATCCTTGGTACGATGTATGATCCATACCTGGTGGTGGCGGTGGTGATGCCAGTGACTCTGGCCGCTTGTTGCTGCTAGAGTCACCTTGTCCCCCAACCGTGCAATCGGACGGACCTGCACCTGCATCTGCAATCGGACCAATATTACATCGTCGCTCGCTCGCAGAAGATTGACTTAACGATCCATACGCATCAAGAATATTGCGTGTTCCACTTACCGAAGCATTGCGGTCCCTCTAATGGCAATTGCACGCGTACAGGCAGATGCAGGGTGGGCACAGCATCGGCGGTCAACCTGTTCTTCTTCATACTTCTGAAGTATTGTGCTTCAAAGTGCCTACTGCATACACGTCGGTAACTGGTATGCAGCAGAGTACCACTAGCGCGAGCAACGTCGAACAGTTTTTCCAAGCCGCATGCCTTCGCCCATTGCTTGCATCTACAAGAAGTGGTGCAAATGAGTTTTACACTCGAATCAACGTGCGAGGAACTCTATCATTTCGTACTCTCGCTAATATTCAGGAATATGTAATATAAGTACGTCATACATACCTTTCCTCCTCTTTGGGGAATTTAAAAAGGCTAACGCCTTCATTACAATAAGTCTTGCTGCACTCGGGTATAGCACAAATGCTCTTGGCGTGACCGGCCATCGTTATTGATAAATTTTCACGACAGAGATGTCACTTTCACGAGACACTGTGTTTCACGCACCGAGTTGCAGAGGACTGATGTAGCTCGAGGATGCAGGGTGCCAGGACCCTTAAAAATTAGGAAAGCAAAATAGTGGGCGCGCGACGACGAAGGCGCAATATGTATAGTATTGGTTCGCAGAGAACGAGTCTCCCATCATCTGGTCTCAAGTGCCACCAACACAAATGCACACGGCTTTCTGTTCGTGAAAAGAATGAAGCATTCTTTTCGTGTCCGTCAAAATACTGCATGAACCTTTGGACATATTTCCTATATCTATTTCATTCCTTCGATTAAGCCAGACCAGTTGCAAAGATTACTCAAGCAAGATCAAAATTATCGGAAGACTACTTTGAGGCATTCGCGTGTTACTTAATCAAGCACTTGTCCGATTAGTTGCGAGATGAATAGTGCTTTAGCTCGAATAACTTTTGAGCCAACAAATCCGAATATGTTAAAACGAGAATGGTGCAAGGACAGACTGCACGACTACAAATCCCTGCCACACACTATGATCGTAATCTGTTCCTCCGTACGAGGAAGCTGAGTCAGTTCAATATGAGTCAGAAATCTATAAGACGGCCAAGATGAAAAGCTGTTAATATTGCAACATAATATTGTTAAGGATTATCATTCTTACAACTATTGGATTTAGGAAACAGGACAAATTTGCAATTTTATTGCTCCTCCCTTTATTTGTGTGTTAAGTACTACCTATGTAACAAATTGTAAAAGATCTACGCGATCTTCCGCTGCTGCGAAACTGTGTAATTATTTAAGCATTAAATGTGTAATCAATAATCATTCCAAACATGTAACTTTATACGAGACAAATTCCGGCAGAGTCAATTTTCTATAAGGCGAATTCATATAGCGCGTAACGTGGTAACCGCGTTGTACGAGAATCTGCTGTATACGCAGCGCATGACAACGGACTTCATCTAACAAGAGAGAACTTCCAGATATGATAGAGAATAGCTACTAAAAGTCTCCTGAACAGTTTTGTTCAATGGCCAAACGACACAATGGTAAAATAAACAAAGGCCCAAGAATGCTTTCTCTTTGCGCAAAAAATGATAAAGAAGCTACCACGGTAATGCATCGGAATGCAATGTTACGTCCTGGCAACGATCAGGATCGTTTTTAACTTAATTCTAAGAAAGTAAGTAAGAATCAAAAGTAAGAATTTGTGGCTCCTGAGGAGCAATGAGAAGGAGCAATGAGCCTGGAAGTATTAACCGAAAATATTGACGAATTCTACAAGATTGAGTGGAAGAAGGAAACGATAACGTAGGTTATTAATTCTTTGAAACATATTTATAAAATTATTATTTATTAAAAAAAACTAATGCTATTTATACAAATTAAAAGCTATATAATATTAAAAAGATTAATACTACTTAATACTAATTAATACTAATTAAGACTAATACATACAGCTATTGATTTATACTAAAATTCATTATTTTACACCCGTAGCCCCCGTACCCGCGACCACCGCGCCCGCGCCCAGGTTGTTGCCGGTGCTGCTGCTGCTGTCGCTGTCGCTTCAGCCGCCGCTTCTCTCGCTTACTCCGCGAGCTTTGTTTGGGGTTTTTTTGGGGGGTTGTACTCCATCTGTTTTACCAACTTCAAGGTTGCGTCTATCTGTAATCATAATAAAAGATGTGTTTAGGTGTATTCTACATATAAAAAAATCAATTTAAGATTGTTGCTGCTTAGTGCACAAGATTAATAATGTAACACACTTACATAGTCCTGGCTGAAGGGACGGGGAGGTCCTGCGGTCGGGGAGGCGGGTGGCGCGGCCGGCACTTGGTCGCCACTCTGATGCGCGGTCGGGGTCGGGGAGGCGGGTGGCGCGGCCGGTGCCGGACTCTCCCTGTCCTTGTCTGAATCCGCCGCGGTGGGTGGAACGGAGGCGGGTGGTGGCGCGCCTTCTTCCACTATCGGCGCCAGGGCCTGCCGCTTCTCCGCCACCAGAGGCGGCCACTCCTCGGTGCTCTTTTTCGGCGACGGCGAGCGGTCACGTTTGGTCATTTTCTGGAACAAAGTTAAAATTAATACACTCTTCAAAAACACTGAATCAATAATAACTGAATAAATGAGGAAAAACGGTATATGCACTCACCAAAAATTCACAAAAACTTTTCTCGTCCTTACTGGCACACTGACAACTGGAGAATGAAGGCTGCTTGCTAACTACCCCTATTTAAACCCAAACTTCCACCATGGGGACAGTTACCTTCGTCCTACCTCAGGAAGCTTACCTGCGGCTGCCTCGCTTCGGGGTACTTCTGTACAGCGAAAATGCTGCAGAAAGTTTCCTTGCACCGATATTTAATAGAAATGAAATAGAAATTATAAATATTTGATTAATGAAACTTATGTATGAGGTGTATAATTGTCATATGATCGAAAGGTAGAGCAACATGGCGCGAATAACTGTGAAGAATTGTGCTTCTCTCCCAGCAGAGCTGCAGCTTCTACTATTTAATCGCGCTTTAAGGGGAGCCGTTCTAGCCTGCTTGCAGTAGAGTTTTCTAACATAACAACACAGCCTATTGCGACGAGTGGAGTAATCGTCTATGCGTTGTCGTAGGAGATATTCATTTAACCCGAATACCGTGAAAACCAACCTTCTCAATCACGAAAAAAGACAGCAGATACGAAAAGTGCGGAAGGAATACTATTCGTAGTTGCAAAATCAAAGATACTCGTTCGAAATGTATACTTGAACATCGATGAGAAGCTATCGCATTTCAAATGTATGCTTCTGATGATGAGGAATAAGAAAAGTAAACTTCCAAACGATTAAGATCGTGTAGAGCGCAAAGATCTCCTCTAAGAGGGTAGGTTTATCTGGCACCTGTAATTAATACTTGTGCGTACGGAAGAACATTGGTGGTGTCGTGAGATACGCACATTCTGTCGATATTTTCATTTCATGTACTACAGTACAAGCGCGATGCTTTACGGAACTGCTTGTCGCTCGGCCAGATGTTTTATGACTGGCGGCCGGCAAAGAGTGAGCTGTGAAAGGTCCTGTCACGCTTAGAAAAGGAAGCATTCTGTTTCCTCGAAACACAGCCGCTCGTTGCTTGATCGCGGCAAAGAACCATGGGTTTTCCCGTGGAAATTATGTTTCCCCTGCAAAGTTTTGCGTTCGGGGCGAGAATGAAAAATCGTGGAACGGTATCGTGCTAATTGTTTGTTTCGTTTATTTAGTCTCAATTGATGCTACCACATTGGAGCACATTGAATTGATGGAGCGTTCTTTCCGCGGACGGAGGAGCATTCAGATTGTAACTCGTAATGACTGTGCTTTCTTACCTGGTGTCTCAAGACCTGTACGTAATTCGTAGTTGCGTGCGCTTATTCCTGACAAATGTATATAACCATCCCAAAATTCATCGGTGGGCAAGTCAACTGCTCGTGAGCAAAGTCGCGTGCATGCAGAACCGGTTCGTAAGCACCGACGATACCCGTGTATGTACATTCTATGCTATCCCACCTTTCCAGCAGTATCGTGCCTTTGAGTGGGACTCGCTACCTGCTCGCGACCCTCGCGACTAACGCTCGCGGTTCGCGGGCGTCCAGTTGCCCACCCCAGAAGGCGACTTGCCATTGATCTTATTTGGAAGCCAAGTGACCCTTTGGGCAGGCGGATCTACTACCACCCTCTCTACTTTAATAGTTGCGCTATCGTTCTTCGCAAAGCTAAATCTTCTCACGTCCGCATTCGCACGTACTTGTCTTCCTTGCTACGCGCACATACACCCATGCTTACTCGAGAGTTTCTCGTCCTTCATAGTCGTGCCGCTTAGTCCTCTTCGGCACTTTAAACGGATAAAGCATCGACAGAGTATGAGCAAAGGTATTGTTCATTGAGCCATTCGCGATAATGGAGCAGAAAACTGTTGTGGCCTGTACGAGACGGAAACTATCACTTTATACGCATATCTAGAGAAACTTGAACAACAACAACATTCTCATAACGATTATCGTACGTATCGTAATAAACCAATTTGTAGTATGCTGCATTCGTTTCATTAGAGATTCCCGTTACTCGTCGGGCAGCGAAAGCAGGTAATACGAAAGGGCGATTGTTGAAGTCAACTCACTACATACTGGGTTTCCCCGGAGGGAGAAGGGGGAAGTAGGACCTCGCTCCTCTTTACAGTTCGCTTAGTAAGCTGCCCGTACAGGTCTCTTCGTTTCATTTATGCCACGTGTACCTGACATTCGCACCACATCGCGGGGACTTCGACGCCTTTAGGTACAGAAAGTAACGGGGAGAAAAGAATGCCGCCTGCCCTTGACACCCAGATGTTTTACGACACTTGGCGGCAGGGTGCCGGACGTAGGGTATCGTCGAATTCCAAGACGATCATCGCTCGCTTACGGACCCATTCGCAAGAGTGGGCTTACAATAATTGTTACAATCCGTATACGATTTTCAAATCTCGATCGTGGAATTGTCACTGATGTACTACTACTCGTGCCGCACTCGCGGCTTCTACTTGTGCTATTCTGATGCTGGGCTTCGTATCTCCCAACGCATACTATATGTATGTATGTGTGCGAATCACGATGAATGCGACGGCACGAAAAGTGATTAGCGTACGCGTAAAAGGACAGTGAACGAACAGCGAGAGAAAACATTCTCTTGTTATTCCTCCACAGATTGCAGTCGATCTTGCGCATAACATTAATATATATATAATAGAGATGCTTTCGTGTCGGCGGTAGTAGACGCAGGCTTATTCATTCATGTTTATGCATCAGCCTAGAGCTGGTGAAGAGAAAAGAATTCTAGCAGCCGTAAACACCCAGATGTTTTACAACTCTCCGCATCGGGATACCCCGGGCAAAGAGTATTTCCAGAAACGTTCGCTTACGGCAGACAGAATGGTTCATTGTGTCTTCGAGACCTGCTATTTCACTCGAAAAAGAAGCAAGGACTTCGAGTGGCCCTCGGCGGTCAATGAACGGGCGGCATCGATGGAAAAGGGACTCGTGGTGTGTGCCACCCTTTGCTCGAGGTGGCAACGAAGGGGACTTTTCCTTTTCTTATTCATTATAAGTGGTTGATAGCTGAAAATGTCACGCCAAGTGATTATATTTTATCCGCTTGCATGGTTACCGAACGCGAGCTATTTGATGCTTGCTTTCTCAGTACGTGTTGCGTTCTTCTCTTCACCGTTCTATATCTCTTTTCCCCTCATACTTTTTCATTTTATGACGTATCTCTTTACTCTCAATTGTAAAGATGGTATGAAGGAAGGTATACGACTACCACACAGTGTACACACATACGTACACACGTGCGTACAACGACGCGCGAGGCATTTGCATAGCTAAATCGGATATCGAGAGGAAGACACGATTGGGAAGGGCGAGGAAACGTGAAAGAACAAGTACCACCACTGCCGGGTATTGAACATAATGATGGGAGGACAAGAAAATGCAAAAAAAACAACCGCGGCAACCGGGAACCGAACTCGGGTCCTCACGGTCGTCGACCCAAAGCTTTGCCACTGCGCTATCCCGATACTTGTAAGAAAAAGGATCACAGGCTCCTGATAAACTTGATTTACTGGATTTGGTCGGATTTAATTGGAGCTAATCGGACGTCGCGAAACGATTAATTATGTCCTGCAGAATGCTGGATGTTTTCTTCCAACATTATTACTATTCAAGAAGTATTCGAAAATATTCTATTTATTAAAAGCGTGCCTTTTATAGCTGTAGGGGTTTGTGTCTGAATAAGTCTCAAAGTGGCTTGGTCGGTAGCGTGACAGGGTTCTCAGCGGAAGGACTCGTGATCGGTTCCATCCCGGTGATATCATTTTTTTATGTTTCCGTGCATCTCTTTCTTTTCTTCAAGTTCAGGATCTATTTACTGAAAGTAAACTATTGAATTTGCTGATTGATTTCCTGATCAGGCTTACAAGATTTATTTTGCGATCCGGAGGAATCATGGACAGAAGGCGGATGATAATAGCGTAGTGATTGTTGGGTAAAATTTGTTCATGTATGTTTATTTAAATGTGCCATCTCTATTGCTGCGAATCATTATACAGACCGCGTAAACAAAGTTCGTCGCAACAAGTCCAGGGACGTTCGTTCCTAATACGTATCAAAATACAGAATTTGTATAATATTATTCTACATCTTTTTATAACAAGATATCGGCCTTCCGAAAGCCGACGGCTCGCCTGTGTGTGTAACGCGAGTATGCGATACACACACATGTAACCACGCAGCGTAGGGAACAAGGTGTCTGGCTTCCCTCGGCTCCCACTTCTTGAGCGAGTCGACCGCTTTCCAGCGGCTGGCGGTTATACGAGGTGGGAATAAAATACAGCAGTAAATATGCCGCGGCTGCACACTTTCCCGTTACCCAGTATACCTAACAGAAGGCAAACCGAGGCTAGCGTCATCTGGCGCTAACAACGTGACCTGCCCCCTAAGCCACTTTCAGGCCTCAATTTTCGGTGACACCGAGAACAAAGGATCTGGCGAGAGTGTCCGTACTGTATTATACTGTGACCGGGACACGGGAGCAACATACCCTCCAATATTGCGCAGCATGGAGGGAGCAGCGTCGTGTCCTGGTCCGATCTATCGGGCGGGACCTCTCGCTGCCGATGTCATTAGGGAGATCCTCGGCAGCGGGAGGTCGTGGAGGGCCTTCCTCACATTTTGTGAGAAGGTCCTCCTCCAAAAGGAGGAGGCAGAGCGGCGGCGAGAGAGAACGGACCCCTTTCGTCTGGCGAGAGCCCGTCCTGAGATGCAGCCCCCCCCCGCAGTGGCCAGAGTATAGCCTGTCGCTCGCATAAACGACCCCGAGGTGGGGCGAGACGTGTCATGGTCGCACGTCCCGCCAACGAGGTTCTTTGGAACAGCGGGAGACACGGTTTCGCTCCTCCTTCGCTGATAGCGAAGGAATGGGTCGAGCCGTGCCTCCCCGCAGGGAGTGGATCGTACGTGCCCAACCGTGCGCCTACCCCACCCGCCGAATTGATAATTCGGCCAATTCCCGCGTCGCTGGGTGGCTCGGGGTCGCCTGCCTCACCACCCAGTTCCTCCCACGATGACCAATCGTCGTCGGTAACTTTCGGAGACTGCTGACCCCTTAAGTCCATCCTGGTCGAGCCGAGTCCTAGGAGCTGGCAGATTTGGTATCCTAGGGTTTCGCTAGTTGTTGGTCGCTCCTGGGATTGTCGGTTGCTGATTGGCTCAGACGAAGATTTACAGGCGTTAGTGGTCGATCTTAGATCCTTTCGAAACTCTAGTGGAGACGCTGATTTCCGGAAGTGTCCCGGCGCTAATTTTGAGTGAGGGAGAAGGGACTTTTGTGACTTGCGTCACACGTAACGTCACAGTATGTAAAGGTGATCAGTCGCTAATGTTTGGCGACATTCACATGGGCAAGCCAGGTCTCGAAAGAAGGAAAATTGCCGAAGGAAATAAACTTTGCGTGAACTGCTTCGGCAAGCACAATGAGACGGATTGCGGATCCAAACACGCCTGCCTCAAGGGTTACGAGAAGCATCGTACTTCGCTGCATGATGCCTTCGCCTTAGCTTTATTAAGCAGTCCTAATTATCAGCTTCTTGCTCACAAGGTGGAAGTACTTCAAGAGTAGCTCACCAGTGTTCTTCTTGCCACGGCACGGGTTCTTGTTGCGGATCAATTTGGCAACTTTCAAGCTGCTCGAGCCCTTGTGGACCAAGGCACCGAGATTTCCATGGCAACTGAGCGACTGGCTCAGCGTCTGCAGCTGCAACGTGCAAACGCGTCGGTCACAATCTTTGGAATAGGAGAAGTGCAAATTGGGGTTGCTCGTGGACAAGTAATCTTGTGGACTGAAATCTGCGCGTGCGCACTCGTCATGCTGTTACGCCCGAGTCCAAAATTGGCTCTCGGAATGCGCAAACTAGCAATATTTGCAAATCCTTTCTTCAAAAGAATGATGCAGTGTTCAAAGGTAATGACCGACCATTGTACCAATAGCAAGCGCATAGCGACTAAATTACGTTTAGCGACGAGGCACTGAGTCACTTCGCCTGATCAGCGCCTCGTGCCAGGGCAACGCCCGCATCAAACAAAACCATCGACTGATGTTCCGATCAGGGACTCCCTATCCAGATTTCAATCAGAACACATCCGTGCGAACCAGCGAGTTACTCTGTACCTCTTGTCAGTTCTTTGGTTATACCTTTATCAATAAACGTTAAGTTTTGCCTGACTTCCTCCGATCCCGCTACCCGCTCTGTGCCGTCACCACGCAGGGCACAACAATGCCATGCTTATCTATTTATGCCACAAAGATTGGTCACTGATCAAACAAGTGGAGTCACTTGGAAGGGCTTACTTTGGCCGACCCCAACTTTTCATCCAATGATCACATTGGCATTATTCTAGGTGCCGACATTTTTGCATTTATCGTGCTTTCGGGATTACGCTAGCGAAGGATCGACGAACCAATCCCTCAAAACACCTCCTTTGGGTGGATCCTATCAGGCAGATTGGGAAATGATGTTCTAAATGAAGTATCGTCACTTCGGTGCGTTGTGGGCGACTTACTCGTCCAGTTAGTTCGCTCGTTCTGAGAGCAGGAAGAACTGAAGAAAACTACCACACCCATGTCTGCAGAAGAGATAAGGTGCGAGGCTTACTTTGCCCAAACTCACTACAGAACCAAGCAAGGAAGGTACGTGGTTCGTCTCCCTTTTTCGAATCATGATTTCGATGTGACCAGCACTAAGTTGAACGCTCAAAGAGCTCTTCTTCAAAATGAGAAAAGATTCCCGCGTAATTCCGAATTGCACTAACTCTACCAAGAATTTATGCAACAGTATGAATTGTGACGGGGCAGCACGCGTAGGCTGATCAGACATCGATCTCTATTGTGACGGGGCAGCGTAGTCCGTCCCAAAACTCCCGCTCTCATGCGAAGCCGCCTCGCACTCGCCGCTTCACCTAAACAACTGTTGCTCCAAGGGGGACCGCCCAAACCATCGAATATATATTAATGCGCCTCTATCTTATCTCGAGCCCGATATAACGACGATACCAGCGAGTCGATCGAGGAGCGGGAGTTAAGCTCGAGGAGAATGGACCCGACGAGTCCTACCTGCGAGCCATACAGAGGGTGCAGATACGCCGATTGACGTGCCGATCAGGCCGCTCTGACCCTGGACCGACGACGAATGACGCAACTGCGATAGACCGACGGACGTACCAGGGGCTCCTAGCTTTCGCTGGCTGAAGGCAGCGGCGGAAAGCGTAACGCAGCGGAACGATCGATCCCAACGCGCGGGATCGATACGCGAACCCTCGATACCGATCGAGACCGATCGGCGCGGCGGCACCGAGAGATCGATAGCGCAAGGCGGCAACGTAACGCTGAACAAATTTTGAGTAGAACCGGAAGCTCCTCACTTTGTGAGCGACCGTCGTAAGAGCCGAGTGCGAGTGCGAATAGTGAGCGAGCAAAGACGATCTGTGGAGTAGAGGAGTTACGAGCTAGATTCGAGTCAAGTTAATTACGGTAAACCCAGCGAATTGCCTGCCCATCTAACGTACTTAGAGATCTCGGTGCCGGCTGTTCACGCTCCGACAAGAGGCTATCCTGGCGCGAGTGACCACCGGTCACTCGGCGGCTACCCCTTGGCGCAACTCTTCAAGTCGCCGCAAAGTCCCCGTTTCGAGAAGAACATCGCGAGTCCGCGAGCGGCCCGACCGCCAGCATCAAGCATTGTAACTTGCATATTAACGGTTTTGGGTTTTTCCGGTTTCGAGGCTCGTAGATCGGCCGCCTATCATTTGCAATTGCAGTTTGACTGCAGGATTTCGAGAATTCCATCCGATTCTCTGGCGTGTCCGAGCCTTCCAGCAGGCGAGCTTCCGGCAAGCGCGACCGGCCGGGATATTAGATTGTATAGCGGCTACGGGAAAGCCGAGGGTCCGAACGCCGACGTTCGGACGCGAGCGCTTGGACGTGAGGGTTTCCGGCCAGTTTCCCGGCCAAGAATAAACATCGTTGCCACCCATCCGCGTGGGTTATTAAGCCTCCTTTTACCCAACCCGAACACCTCTGCCACTCCACCGAGAACGAGCTAGCTCGGTCGACACCGGCGAGTGCCGCCGAGGCCATCCAGGGGTCAAGCGGGTGGCAACATCGAGGACGAGGGGAAACCACCCAGAAATTCGGCCCTTATCGGGGCCTGGCGCCCAGCATTTTTCCTCCCCCTTCCAGGGAACCCCAGGAGGACCTCGGCGAGGGTGGAGCGTGTCCACCCGGAGCGACGCGAACGGGAGTCCGGGGAAACGCGCTTACAGAATCGCTAAAGCACATGACGAAAGTGGCGAACAAGACTTTTGGCAATAAAGTGGCGTACTTCCCTCATCATGGTGTTTTCCGCAAATCCAGCTGTACCACAAGATTTAGAGTCGTGTTTAATGGATCAGCTAAGGCTGCTGGCATCACACCCAATGAGCAGTTTCATATAGGCCCCACCATCTTCCGCCCCTTGCTGATGTCCTTTTAAAATGGAGAAGTCACCCATTTGTTCTCATGACAGACATTGAAAAAATGTATCGACAAATTCTAGTCGACTCCAGCGACAGGGATTGGCAGAGGGTATTATGAAGGCAGAACAAGAATGAGGAAGTAGCGGAATAGCAGTTCAATACGGTAACGAATGGACTGGCATGTGCTCCGTACAGCGTCTGCATTTATATCTGTCCAGTTCCGGAAAATGCCTGTCGGACAGAACCGTGAAGTTGGGTAGGTGCGTCTTGGTTATCGCGTGGTTCGTGGCGGTCACGTGGTCGGAGAAGACGGCTGCCGGTCAGCCTGCTGAGAAAGGCATGCATACCGGGTGTGCGTCGGGATAAGAAACCGCTGATAGATGTTATATCCGAGACTTGATTCGGGTACGAATAGCAATGGAATGCGAATAAAGGATGTGGGTTTTATTTAAGCGAAATAAATTATTTATTGAGAGAGGGTGAGAGAGGCTGACAGCGAGATTATAATATCACCTTATTTGGTTGCCATTCTATAATTTATTGAGCGCCTTCTTTGCCTTTCCTCCTGTTTTACCACTTTGTTAATATGCGCTTGAGATAACTAATAATCTCTTGTTAATTGGGTCGCGGTGCCAGATTAAACCCATCCAAATCCAATGAAGGAACTTTATCAGGTGCCTGCGATACTTTTTTAAATAAGTCTCGAGGTGGCAGTTTAGTAAGGCGATTGAACCCACAACCATGGGGTCCCGAGTTCAAAACTCGGTAATGGTGAATTATTTTTTTTATATCTCGCATCATTTGGTGAGCTAGAAGAATCGCTTATGTTCCAGTCAGCCAAATCACATCATCGTAGCTGTCTGTCTATTGATTACAGACTGCAAAAGCGATAAGGCGCGGTGGACAAATTAAAGCATAAACCCGCTCGAACACCCTGCCAGCCTCGTCCAACAGACATATCGGCCGAAAGGCCGAGGAGGAGTCTGCGGGCTTACCTTCCTTTTGGAGGAGGACCAAGCGGGCTCTCTTCAAAGAGGAGGGGAAAATCCCCTCCTCCAAGCACCTATTTAGGAGGCTGAGGAGCGTCGGACCCATCACCAAGGACCCAAGGGTGGTGGGTCCCGGAACCCCTGTAACAGTGGGGGGGATTGACCCTTTCCCCGGCAGGGAAGAGAGTCCCCACCACCTAGTTGAGGAATTCCGAGGAGAGGGTTTCAGTGATCCGGGGGGGGGGGGGCTTGTTAAGCACCGCCTTGTAGGCGCGCCCACA
Source organism: Ectemnius cavifrons (assembly GCA_964023945.1). Taxonomy (NCBI): domain Eukaryota; kingdom Metazoa; phylum Arthropoda; class Insecta; order Hymenoptera; family Crabronidae; genus Ectemnius; species Ectemnius cavifrons. The sequence continues at coordinate 1,736,918 of OZ030381.1, forward strand.
CGGATCATCGTAAATCCCTGGAGCTCGTCGCAGGACCGGGTCTTGGCCGCCCTGACGGCGCGCTGCAGCTGCAACTGGGACTCCCTGTATGCAGCATACAGCGCATCCACCCTGGCCGAATCCGGCCGACCGAAGCGACGCGCGCGCGTGTACCGGCGTCTGGCTCGCACGCAGGACTCTCTCAAGTTCCGGAGCTCACCAGACCACCAGTACACACGGCGTCCCGGAGGAGGATCACCGGTGGCTCGGGGCATCGCCATGTCGCAAACTCGCGTCATTTCTCCCCGGAGCCAGTCCGCGGCTCCCTCTACCTCCAACCGTTCGGTCGGCTCCTCCGCCCAGTCCACTGCCCACGCGCGCTTCCGTACCAGTGAGCTCCATGGAGACGTAACGGTGCTCCGATAGCGTCTCCACTTCGCCCTCCACACGCCAGGAGCGCAATCTGCGGACGACGCAGAGCGAGCCCCACGTGAGATCCACGATGGAGCCGCCCCCGCACCGCATACAGGTGTGGGCCGACCCCTGGTTTCCAGCCGGAGGTCGACAACCGCCGCCCAGGCCTCCAAGGCCCGTCCCCTCGCGTCTGTCGTCGGGTAGCCCCAACTCGTAGACCACGACTTGAAATCCCCGAGGACCAGCACCGGACGAGGACGACACCGCTGAATACAGCGGTCCAGCCCGTCCAGATACTGCTCGTACTCCGCGTGGGGACAGTTTGGGGTGACATAACACCCCACCACCGCCGCATCGCCCCATAGCGCCGCCACGTATCCGTCGCCCCTCTCTAAGAGCGAGAGGAAAGTATTTCGTTTGATTTAACGTGCGGTACCCGCCCATAAGGCCCTACCCACACGTCCCCCATGGGCACGGGGCTGCATGGAACGCACAGCCGGGCGCGCCAGACCTTGCAGAACGGCACCGATTGGCACCGCCCTGCGCGTCTTAGCCTACCAGTGCGAGCGATGGGTGTAGGCCCAAACGCCCAGCCAATGGTGAGACCGAGCGACTATCCACGCTCTGCCAGTTAAGGAAGACTGGCGCCCGAGTTGGTGGTACGCAACTCACACGCCGGGACCCAATGGGGTCCCTACTCCAGCATACGGAGTTAACCACTGCCACCACGATGATCCATCCCATGTCAAGCACGGCCCGAAGCCGTGGGGCTCCCGACCCCGTGGTACCAGTATTCGCGGTCGACTGGTATGACCATTCGTGGGCGCCCGCGCGCGCGCGTACGCTACCACTCCCAGTTTAGGCCCTACAGCCAGGCTTTCTGGTATGCCAATACCATGCGACTCGGTTGGCCCGTGGTGACGCTACCCACCATAGTGTCCGTAGGAATCAGCCTGATACCCAGACCTTTCCACCTACGTACACCCCCTGCGGGGAAGAGCGAGAGGAGCGGGAATCTGGGCGGCGCGTTGCCGCCCCTGACGATCGCCACGTCCTAGCGCTCGTCCCCCATCCAGAAAGGATGGGATGAAACGCCGTGTGGCTCCGCGGCGACCGTCAGGGCAACCCCTCTCTCGATTGTGGTCTGCACGAGGAGATCCTGAGGCGCCCGCAACGGTTCAGATTCGCCTGAAGGATCCTGGCCATCACTGTGTGATGTCCATGGCCTCTTCCAAACGATCCTCCTGGAGCAGACCCTTCGGGGCCTTCTTACCCTTTCCTTTCCCCTTCCCGGCTGGAAGGGCGGGGGGGGGGGGTCTCCACCGGACTCTCATGGGTGGGAGCCCCCTCCTGGAGCTCCACCGCCCTCGCTGAGGAGGGCCCAGGGGCAGCAGGTGCCGTGGGGCTTCCCACAGGCACCGGGGCTGGTGCCTGGGTCGGGGCCGAGGCATCTCCCGCCCCCTTCACAGCGGATGGTTCCGTCACCGACGACGCCCCCCTTGAGACCACCCCGGGCCTTTTGCTCCTCTGCCCCTTCACCGGCCCATCTGGGAACCGACGGACTGGCCGTTCTTGACGTCCCCCGATGAGCACTGCCCGGCCGTAGCGATTGCGGCAACCACCTCCTCGGTGGTAACTGAGTTGTCCAGCCCCCTCACACGCAGCTCCGCGCGCTTGGAGGGCTGGGCGACTCTCACCTCCTCCCTCGCCATGACCTGAGTCAGGCGCTGCGAGAGCGCCTGGGCCTTGGCGAGCGAACCCTCACCGGGGATCTCAAGTATGAGATCCCCGGTGACGGCCCTCTTGGGCCTTACCTCACCTATACCGAGCTCGGCCAGCAAGATTTGGCTTCTCGTCTTTTTCCCTCCCTGCGGCACGGTAAGGGTTACCGCCGCCGCCCTAGGGGGCCGCGGCAACCCCACCGCGCCGCTCTTTGCCGGAGTGGCTTTGAATAGAAGCTTGGCCTGAGCAGAGACATGCCTGTCCCTTTCCGCCTGGATCTTGATCACCCCGGTCGCCAGCAGGACCCACTACCTTTGCCCACTCCTCGCTCGGATGTGTGGGCGGGGTGCCCTCTCGGGTAGTCGGGGCCGATTGATTCTTCGTTCCCTCCGTGTCACCTCTCCTTGCCTGTCCCTTCTTCCCAGAAGCGACAGGGAGGGAAGGCGCAGGAATCCGTGGAGGCACGGTGGGTCAAGCGCCCCGGCCGGCCATCCCACCGGACGGCCCCATTCTTAGGGACGACACCTTCCTCTCGAGAGGGGCACCGTCTCCCAGGCCAGGGAACCGGGGAGCGCTCTTCAGCCCAGTCGCCTCCGCACCTGAGGGCCCCGCCCCTTGGCGGCTCAGTATCTCCACCTTCCTCGAGGGGGAGAGAACACCTGGTTGAGCCCCACCTGGTGATTGGGTGACGGGCGGGTCACACACCCATCACCCCTTCACGCGGCCGGAGTGCAAAAGAAGGACCCAGCCCCCCCCCCCCCCCGCTAAGACCGCGCCGACGTTTTTTGTGCCGCGGGAGAGCCGTGGCACTCTCCCGCGGCCGTCCCCCGTTGATGTTCCCGGCAGGAGGGGAGGGAAGAGGAGTGGGCGGCACCGTCACGGTGGCGCCTGGAGGTCCGGCCTCCGTCTCCTCCCTCTGCCCCTCCGCCCGGGGGACCCACGATGCTCGACAGCGCGAGATCGTCCTCCCCTATCACGCCGACCAGGACGGCGCGCTCGTCCGCCCACGCTGGCCAGTGCTCCAGCGTGTGCTGCGCGTCGTCCCGGTCGGCCCCACAATGGTGGCAGCGGGCCGTGGCCTCCCTGCCGATCCTGGCCAGGTACTCACCGAAACATCCATGCCCGGTGAGCACCTGGCACAGGCGGTACGTGACACCCCCGAAATCCCTATCCGCCCAGCGCTGGAGATTTGGGCGGATAGCCCGGACTGCCCTGCTGGGCTCGATGCCCGGTTCGTCGAGCCAGCTGGCCCACGAGTCTAGCAGGTACTGCCGGGACTGGCGCTTCAAGTCGGCCTTCCTCTCGGTGGTGACCCTCTGCCGCGCATCGACAAGGTCTCTGTAATAGAGACCTTGCGAGCGGGCTACGCTCTCCCAAGGGGGAGATGTGGCCACCACACTGGCTGCACGGTGGGATACAGTTCTGTATCCCCGGCAGGTCCTTATGGCTACACGTCGGTGTAACCGGCCCACCCGAACTCGGGTAGCGGCGTTGCCAGCGCCGCGTAAGGCCTCGGACCACACCGGGGAGCCATACAGGACTTGCGCCCCGACGACTCCACCGTACAGCCGACCGACTTTTTCGAGAGGACCCCCCAGGTTTGGAAGAAGCCAGCTTAACACGCCGGCTGTTTTCTCCGCCCTGGGGAGGGCTCTCTCGAATAGCTCCTTGAAGCGCCAGCGGTGGTCGAGGTGAACTTCGAGGTACTTAAAGTACCCCTTCACCTCGACCACGGTCCGGTGGTGGGGTGCTACGTCTCGCCCAACTGCGGGTGCATTTCCCGCGCCCGGTGCTCGTCCTAGGTCACTTTAACGCTCATGCACGGGCGTGGGGCAACCCCCGGGACGACGCTAGGGGCGGGACTGTCCTCGACTGGGCGCCACAGCACGACCTCCGGTTGACATGCCGAGGGTCTATCAGCACGCGCATGCGGTGGAATGGGGAGTCGATTGTCGATTTGACTTTCGGCTCCCCGGCCGCCATGCGCTGTGTGATCGTTCGGGAATCCCGGCAACAAGTGGCAAGATGGCGGCCACTTGGTTCGGCGAACGCAGTCGAATTATGCTACCGCGCGATTCAGATGCGATCTGCGAAATCGCACCAAGGAAGGCAGAGCGTAGACAGGCTTTTAAACTCTACTGGCAAATACAACAATTGCGAGGAACCCGACTACTGGGCTCGGAACTCAACGCAAGAATCCTAAGGATAGGGCACAAGGATGCGAGGCTTATCGCTATACTTCAACGGCCGGTGATTTCGCCGTCAACTCCTATTTCCAGTCGGACTGGTCTCGCCAACCTTCAGACGCCTGGTCGTAGGGAATCTCTCTAGCCTCGCTTCTCTCTCTCGTAAGTGTCACAGCCTACTAAGTATGCTCTGTCATGAATCGTAATAATCCAAAAGCATTGACACGTGGTAGCAAAAACTTGTGCACATTGTGGACCTCTGAGCTTTTTTCTGTCTACCTATAAGATAATCTCTGCGAGAGAAAAAGGAGGAGTTGAGAAACAACGTTTTTGCGACTTAACCCTCACCCAACCCCATCACACATGTCATGAAGGCATTCAATTAACGTCGCATGTGCGAGTATCAGTTTCCAGTCAATACTCTCCAACTACTCGTATGTGAGATGAATAAATACATATTTATATATATTTATTTAACAGGCATATACACGAGTAACAAATTCGAGGGCTCAATCACCTAAAGACGTGGAATGACAGATGACAACTGAATGACAGACTGGTGGAAGTTGGACGAGGACTGAGCTTGACGAAGGATAACAAGATAAATTTAATACTGACACAAGGACAACTGACAACAGGCAATTCGTAAGGATGCGTACAACAACAAAGACTTTTAACTCAAACAAATGTTGCCACTGCAAAACTGTAGTGTATGAGGACAGTAGATGCAATGTCTGCAGTAGGCCTTATCATGAAAGGTGCAAGCAGACGAGTATCGTTTATGAAAATAAGGACGGCACCGGAGAAGTAATTGGTTGCTCAATATGTTTGAGGGAAAATAAAAGATCTGAGGGTAGCCTAGGTAAAAAAAGGAAGTATGATAATGAATGTGGTATGAATGAGAGCGCTGGTATGAATGGTCATATTGTCAAATTAAAGGAGTACATCTCAAGCCTGATTGAACAAAAAGTACAAGAATTGAAAAATTAAATTAAATCACTAAAGAACGAGTTGCATAGCTACAAGCTAAAAGAAGTAGAGACTGCGAAACACAACATACGCGGAAGTGACAGGGTCAAGAAATACACCAATTATTATCTAAAATAAAATTGATAAAAGCCTTATAAATATTGAAAATATTATAAAAAAACGCATTGACATAACAACTATGGAAGTAGGAGTAAATAAAATTAACACTGTAACGTAGGTGTTTCGGTTGAGGATGCAGGAAATAAATTCGTTTTGGAGTACAGGATTTCTGAGGAAAACACAAGATTGGGTTTATTGAGGAGAGGAAATGATACAGGTTTTGGATCGTTTTACAAAAGGTCTCGACATAATGAATGAGCCTACTTAGCAACGACATTTTCTAGTAACGATTCTAGGCGTCCGGCTTCCATAGCCGAACTCTCCCATCACCTACGATCGGGCGACCGGCTTCTTTCTCAGCCGCTCTCTCCATTCCAGAGGCGTCCAGGAACAGACCTCTGTACTCTCCTGATATTCCTCAGGCGTCCAGGAAATCGCTCTGTATTCTCCTCTGGAAGGCGACCGGATTTCTCAGCCGTTCTCTCCATTCCAGAGGCGTCCAGGAACGACCTCTGTACTCTCCTGTGCTAAAGGAATTCAGCAGGAATAGGGCGAGCGCTTACGCGACCGTGATTCTTATACGGAGTCGTTGCTAGGTACGCCGAGCCGTCGTCGCCGCAATCAACAACGCGGTTTCCATGCGATCGGCTGCTCGGATCGGAGCGTGGAGCCGCACGCTCCCCGCTCTTCGGCGCTTCCCGAATCTTCGAGAATTATCAGGGGCGGCGCACTAGGGGTTGACATATAATCAACAAATAAAACATACAGAGTTAAAATAGTAGGTATCAAACCGGAAGAAATTAAGAAAAACGATTTCGAACTGACAAATGAAATTAAACTAAAGAACTATACTAAGCGACAACACGAATGTGAAAATAATTAAAAAGATAACGTATAAAGATGAACAAGACAATATACAAAAAGGCACTATAATCCTACAGTGTAGTTACTTAGTACATAAACAGCTCACGGATGAAAGAAAAGTGTATATGGGATGGCAGGAATACAACGTGTATGACTTGGTAAATGTCAGGCGATGTTTTAATTGTTGGGACTAGGTCATACATGAAAATCACGTAAAAATGATAAAACCTGTAAAAACTGTGCAGACAAACATGATAGTAAGTCATGCCCAAACATTAACGTTGTAAAAAAATGTGTAAATTGTTCCAATTACAAAAGTAAGCTTAACTTACAAGATATTAAAGACGATCATGTAGCTACTGATAGGGATTGTCCGTGCCACATAAGAGGTGTAAATAAAGTAAAGAACACAAAATAGCAACCAAAGAAGATGACAAATAAAGAATGTAAAATAATATCGTGTTTAAATGTACAAAGCTTATATAATAAGATTGACGAAATTGAAGAATACATAAATGATAATATAAATACGGATATCCTTGCATGCACAGAAGCTAGAATAAATTCCAATATAAACGATGACGAAATTAATGTAAATGGATTTGATACAATAAGATGTGACACGGAAAGTAGACGTACAGGTGTAATATTGTATATTAGGAAAACAGTGAAATACAGACTTCGAACAATTACAAAAGTAGAAGGAAATTATTGGTGTATTATAACATTTATAAATACTCCAAAGTATAAAGGTAATTTATTGATTTGTTGTGCCTTGGCGCGGTTAATTGTAGGGCGGTAGCGGGATAGGTGATCAGGAGTTCGTGAGCGGTTAAAGAATTCGGATTCACCGAATGGTCCAGCGATTAGGTTTATTGACGATTACTGAGTTGCGAAGATACATGCACGTTGATAGCACACGTCTTGACAGAGTGATCTCTGATGCTTATCTGAGAGCCGCTCGGATGTCGACGGTAGTTCTTATACTAGATCGGCAGCTCAGGGTTTCCCTGAGCTTGCAGTTTTGGGACGAGCCGCGCCCTGTTGATCGGGCGAGGCTGCCTGATTCATTTCGACTTTGTCCTTATGCTACGTTAGCGTAAGTTCAGCTGGGCGCTGTCCTTTGAGAGATGATTATATGTAAGGCGCTTGTGTGTGTCTGTGAGGGCACAGCAACCCCTCCCCTCTTGGCGAAGTGGCGCCTAATCACGTGTTAGGGCCTGGCGGTGTTATGTAATATTTTAATAGTATTGTTAGTTAATATGCTTCTATAATGCAATATTTAGTTGTTGTGGCTTCAAGCCATAATTGTTACAATGTTTGTTAGTTATAAAAATAGGGTGCTGTAGCGTAAGATACGGTGTAGTACAACGTAATGCGCTATATTACAATGTGTCGGTTCGCGATCGTTTTTTTGTGTATGCTACTTGTATTTTTCCTAACGGGGCGGACTCCTGAGTATCAGGTTTGTCCGTGCGTTTTGTTGATGTTAGGCGACGCACATATTTATAAATACCGAATATGATCGTAGCGGTGGTAAGTAGGGTGAACGTAGTTGCGAACGATATCGTGTATCTAAATGTGTGTGTGTGTCGCGCGGTTTGTAGGTTGTGTACTATCACGACCCACCAGTATCGCGGAGGGAGTTGCTGGTCTCCGACACGGCGCGTCCCCGGGTGGCGGATAGGGGGCCCCTGCGGTTCTAACTGGAGGGTTGCGACTTGCGTAAGCGGTCGCCGCGGACCAATACCAGCACTTACACTTACCCTTACACTCACCTTACACACATTCCCCCGTGGTGTGCTGCCTCTTGGAGGTGGTCCACTGTGGGGGAACACACGCACACAGAAACACACACACATTACATCACACTCACACTCACACGAGAGGCGGTCGCGTTGCGGGTCCGTTCTTCCCGTTCGGGGGGACGGTCCGTCGTTCTGCTGCGGTGGTACCACGGGAGGGTACAGAACATAAACCGGGATTGGCACTCCCGGGCCGCCCCCTAGTACAGGGGCCCAAACCCCGTTTAACCAACGGGGAGACTGCCCTATCAGGGGCGAATAATCTCGGGGCGGGTTGTAGTTGCCATTTGGTGACCGAATGGGACCCTGCAGCCCGTTCCGGGGGGCTCTCCCGAGGCCACCCGTGAATGCGTTAAAAAAAAGCTTAACCGCCGCGGTGGCGCGGCCGGCCCCTCCTGGTTCCGGGGGGTTCAGATTTTCTGCGCGATGACCGTCTCTCAACACACTTCGCACACACGCATACCCACACTCACGCACACTTACATAGACGAGAGTGGGAGTAATGGGCGGAGGGCCTTAAACTCAAAAATTATGGAAGATACAAATATTGAAAGAAGTTCCGAAACGTGCCAGAAAGATGAGGAGCATCCCAGTTCAAGGAAGGGAGGTGAGGAGAGGAGCGGCGCGGACGCTCATTCCGCCAGCGGAATGGGGCCGCCTGCGACTCCTTCCGAGGTGAGCCAGAAGCGCACCTCGAAGACGAGGCCTGTGGTCGTCAGACCCGCGGAGGACAACGGCGCCGAGTCCGACGACTCCGAAACGTCCGTTGCCTCCATGGTGTCGGCGACGGAGAGGGCAGTTCCGGCGTGCACGGTGGTGCTCAGCTGGCTGCCCGACGCAGTGACCCACGAGGTCCTCTCTCGGCGGGCGTCAGGGGGTTCTCTGTCGTCCGTCGGCGAGGATTCCGATGCCTCAATGGCATCGGCGTCCTCTCGCAAGGGGGGGGTCTCGCCGGAAGAGGGGGCGCCCGTCGACTCGGTGCGCGACGGGAGTGAGTCCCTAGCGGGGCAGCTCCTCGGCAGCTCGGAGTCCGAGCTGCCGGTATCCGTAGGCGATCCTGCGTCTGCGGGAGCGGGGGGCGCGGCTCAGGCCCTCCATAGGGAGGCTCAGCTCGCGCGAAAGTTGCGGGTCGCCTCCTCTGCGGATGTAGGTGCCCATATTATGGGGGCAATGGACGTGGTGCGTCACCTGACGGCCACCTCGTCTAGCCTCAACGGCACCTACAAACATAGGTTCCGGGAGGCGGCCCAGACAGCGACCGTGGCGGCGATGGAGCTGGCAGCCAGGGCCAACTCCGACGGAGAAGGGGCCCTCATCAGGGCCGAGAATCGGCGTCTGAGGGTCCGGATCGCCGACCTCGAGGGGGAGATTTTCTGCCTCTCGAGGAAGGTGGAACTCCTGGCCACCAGGGGGCGGAACCCTCAGGCGCCGCGGCAACTCAGGCCCTGCGCCCCCAGCGATGGCCCCGTCGGCCTCGCTCTCGAGGAGAGAGCGATGGCGCAGATCGGGGCTCTAGTGGAGGCCAAACTGACCCGCTTCCTGGAGGAGTTCTTCCCGGGGCGGGCGGTGAGGCCACTATTGGGTGTGAAGGCGGCGACTCGGACGGGTGGGTGTGAGCCCGTCCGGGCCGGCGCTTCTTCCGCAGAAGCTCCGGCGGTGGACGGTACAGTCCGCCGCCGGAAGAAGAAGGGAAAGAGAGTGGGGCAGCATCCAAAGCTGCCAACCACCCAAGGATTCCCCGAGCGCCGGCGGGCCCCCCACGCCACCCCGCTCACACCTCCCACGCAGGGAGAAACGTGGGCGACGGTGGTGGGGAGGAGGGGTAAAGCTAAGGCCGCGCCTAAGGCACCGCCAGCCGGTGCTCGGCGAGTGGCCACAAAGGCGGTCAAGGTCATCCCTGGACGCCCTCCGAAGACCGCGGCGGTAACGATGACGGTTTCGGAGGGGTCCAGAATGACGCATGCCGAGGCGATGTCCCGGGCCCGCGAGCATATCAAGCTCGCCGAGGTAAGGCCGAAGCGCGCTGTCACCGTGGGTCTCATTCTTGAGATCCCTGGTGCCGACGGTGCCGCTAAGACGGATAAGCTGGCGGCGGCGATGGCCGGGATCTTTGATGGGGCGGAGGCACGTGTTGCCCGCCCCTCAAAGAAGGCTGAGCTGAGGGTGACCGGACTCATCGAGTCCGTGACCGTCGGCGAGGTCGTCTCGGCCATCGCCAAGGGCGGTGGCTGCAAGGGGGAGGAAGTGACGGCCGGGGAAATCCGGTTATCCTCCTCCTCCAAGCTGGGCTCGCTTTGGCAGCGATGCCCGGCCACCGCCGCCAGGAAGGTGGCGCAGGTGGGCCGCCTAGAGGTGGGGTGGACCTCCGTCAAGGTGGAGGCACTGGCTGCACGGCCGCTGCAGTGTTACCGCTGTCTTGAGGCGGGGCACGTGCGGCGGCAGTGCAAATCCGGTTCCTGTAAGGACCCGGCTGTAAGGTCGGAAAGCCCCGGTACCCGCTATGCGGGGACCTCGGACGCCCGGCCGACCACCGCCTTGGTGGCGAGGCCTGCCGCGCTGCCTGCCGAAAGGCGGCCGCCAAGCAGTCTGCAGCCTCCGCCAAGCTTCCCTCCAAAAAGGGGAAAGGACCGGCAGGAGGAAACGGGGGCAAGGGCGGATCATCGGGCGTTCGGAAAGTTTCCGACGTCCCGGTGGTTCCGCCCTTGAAGGTGCCGGGAAAAGCTTCGGCCCCGAAGCCCACGCCTGGGCCGAAAAGCGCCGTACCCACCAAGCCGACTCGGCTGGAGGGGGAGGGCGTGGTAGCGGGGCCGAAGCCGGTCAAGAAGGAGGGGGGCTTGGAGAAGGCGTTGGGACATTGTTACTCAATGTCCATGGCCCCCTCCAAGCTAACCTCAACCACTCGCGCAGGGCCCAAGACCTCCTGGTTCAAACCCTGCGCGCGTGGAGAGTGGGTTTCGCGATCCCGGCGGAGCCGTACGTAGTCCCGCTCAATAACTCTAATTGGGTCGGGGACGCGTGCGGCTCTGTCGCGATCATTTTCAGCATGTGGGCCGACTCCCCCCTCTGCTCAGCCCTGGAGCAGGGGCGGGGATTCGTGGTCGTACAGTGGGGGAACCTCGCGGTGGTGGGGTGTTTCATCTCGCCCAACTGCGGCCTCGGTGATTTCGAGGCGTACCTGGGTGCGGTCGGTGGGTACATTTCCCGTGCACAGCCGCGTCCCGTACTCGTCCTGGGGGACTTTAACGCTCATACTCGAGCGTGGGGCAGCCCACGGGACAACGCAAGGGGCAGGATGTTGCTCGACTGGACGGCGCAGCACGACCTCCGGTTGGTGAACCAGGGGTCCGTTAGCACGTGCGTGCGGTGGCAGGGGGAGTCGATCGTCGATCTGACTTTCGGCTGTCCGGCCGCCGTGTGTCGGGGTGGCGGGTCGCGGAAGAGCGCGAAACGCTATCGGGCCACCTCTATCTTACGATGGAGGTGGCCGCCGCACCGCCCGTTCCGACGCGCCGCCCAGCAGCGAGCAACCCTCGGGGAGGAGGGCACACCCCATCACCACGATGGACGTTGAAGCGCCTTGACCGGGACGCCCTGATGGCGGCAGCTATCGCCGTGGCCTGGCCGGACGGGTCGGGAGACGAGGAGGAGTGTCCCGACCCGGACGCGGAGTGGTTCCGGGGTAGAATGACGTCGGTCTGCGACGTCGCGATGCCCTGGGCCAAGCCGCCCCGCGTCGGCGGGCTGTACTGGTGGTCTCAAGATCTGGCGGCGCTACGTACGGTGTGCGTGCGCCGCCGATGCCAGTATAAAATCGTCATGGGACGATTGCGTCCCTGGGCGCCCCCCCCCCCCTGACGGAGCTCCTTGACCCCCAATTCCTCGACCGGGTGGTGGGTACTCTGTTCCCTGCCGGAGCAGAGGACCCCGCCCCCGGTCGGCTTTTCCCACACTTGGTGTGGGACGAGGCCAGTATGGGGGTCAGTGGCGACGAGCTACGTGCGGCGCTGACCCGTCTCGCGGCCCGCGCGAACAAAACGCAGCTCGGGCAGCTTTTTAACAGCTGTCTGAGGCGCGGTAGGTTCCCTCGCTGCTGGAAGCGGGCGCGGATGGTCCTCATGCGGAAGGAAGGGTGTTCAAGCTTATCGAATTTGCGCGCCTAAGTACTGGAGCGCCGATCTCCCTCGGTAGCAACTGTCCCGAGTGCGGTGGTACCTAATTCTTACCTGTCTCATTACCGGCAATCCACCGCACTCGGAATCATTTCTTGCCGTCCTTACGTCACTCATTTCGGCAAGGTTCCAGGCGCTTCAAAGCGGAAGTGACCTGTTAAAGGGAACCTTCCAGAAAGGGTCGCGGGGTAATAAATACCGTGGGAGTTCGGTGCTCACTCTCTTATTATTGTGCTGATCACCTGAGGTAACCGCTGCAAAAAGTCGCTTGCTCTAACGCTTTAACCGCTGTCTTATTCAATTTTGGAGTCGCTAGCTCCAGTCTGCTTAGACTATTGTGAACGAAAGAGAGCCGAGGAATTTATAGTGAAACAAGTGTATTTTCAACTCATGCAAACAACAATAATACAGTGGAAGAAATTAAAAGGAAAGTGCACTTATATCGAACGACTTAGCCTACATAAAACTTAAACCTAGTCCTAAAATCTACACTAACCTAGCTACAACCTAAACTACACCAAAGAACTATCCTAACTATCCTAATTGTTCCAATAACCGCTGTTCTCCGCCTATCAAACAAAGGGCAGCCCGCGAACTCTCCCTCCGCGTACCGGCCCATTTGCTTGCTGGACGAGGCGGGCAAACTCTTCGAAAGAGTTATTGCCAACCGCCTCGTCCGGCACCTGTCGGCGACAGGTCCGGACCTCGACGACGGGCAGTTCGGCTTCCATCGGGGACGATCCACGATAGAGGCGATTAAGCGTCTAATGTCCCTGACGGAGTCGGTTGCAAGCCGGGGCAGGGTGTGCATCGCTATATCATTAGATATAGTTAATGCATTCAGCACCCTGCCCTGGTGGGTCATCAGGGAGGCGCTCGAGCACCATCGAGTGCCCCCTGAACTACGGGCCGTCGTCGGGGACTACCTCGCCGACAGGAGCATAACGTTTATGGGCCGGACGCAGGAGCACGTGAGGGAGACGTATGCCGGGGTTCCGCAATGGTCCGTTTTGGGCCCCCTGTTATGGGACCTCGGCTACGATTACGTCCTGCGGGCTGCACTCCCTGCTGACTCCACGTTGATCTGCTATGCAGACGACACCCTGGCGGTAGTCAGCGGGGAGGGCGGGATGAGGACCATCCGTGTCGTGGAGATGGCGGTGGCCTGTGTCGTCGCCCGAATCCACCAACTGGGCCTTCATGTGGCCCCGCAGAAGACCGAGGCGATCTGGCTCTACGATCGTCGTCGGCCTGCGGGGCGCCCGCCCAGCGGTGGATCGCGGTAGAAGGTGCCCGTGGCCGGGTGAGCGATACCATGAGGTATCTCGGGCTCACCCTGGACGGCCTCTGGCGCTTCAACGAGCAGTTTGGCCGGCTCATCCCCCGAGTCGAGAAGGCAGCAGGCAGTCTGGGTCGCCTGCTGCCTAATATCGGGGGACCGTGGGAAGGGGTCCGGCGTCTGTACGCGGGAGTCGACCGTTCCATGGTGCTCTACGGGGCACCAGTCTGGGCGGACGACCTGGCGGCCAATCCGCGCAATCGCACCCTGCTCTTTCGGGTGCAGCGACGGATGGCCGTCAGGGTCGTGCGGGGACACCGCACGATCTCCCTGGCGTCGGCAACCCTATTGACGAGGTTTCCGCCCTTCGATATCCTGGCGGTCGGTGATGCGAGGACCTACTCCGGTCTTCGCGCCCTCCGTCGGGACGCGGGTGGAGCCCCCACGGAACGGTCGGTCTGGCTCAAGCGCCAGACCCGGTGGCTCGTTGTTGAGATGTGGCGGGAGAGAGTGGAAGATCCAGAACACTCCCGCCACAGACCCGTCGGGGCGATTCTTCCAAGACTGGAAGCTTGGTTGAGTCGTGGCAGAGGGCAACTCTCGTACCGCGCGACGCAGGTGCTCACCGGGCACGGTTGCTTCAGTGAGTACCTGTGTCGCATTGGGAAGGAGGCGACGGCACAGTGCCACCGTTGTGATGGGGACCGGGACACGGCGCAACATACCCTCCAATATTGCGGAGCATGGAGGGAGCAGCGCCGTGTCCTGGTCCGATATATTGGAAGGGACCTCTCGCTGCCGACGGTCATTAGGGAGATCCTCGGCAGCGTGAGGTCCTGGAGGGCCTTTCTCACATTTTGTGAGGAGGTCCTCCTCCAAAAGGAGGAGGGAGAGCGGCGGCGAGAGAGGACCGACCCCGTCCGCCTAGCGAGGGCCCGTCCTCGCCGCGGCCCCGCGCGGGGGGATGCAGCCCCCCCCTACGCCGTAGTCAGAGTACCCGGCCCCACTCACGGGCCGGTTACGCACCAAGGGGTCGTGAGTCGGCAGAGCGGTGGCTCTGTCGCCCGCACAAACGACCCCGAGATGGGGCGGGACATGTCGCGGTCGCACGTCACGTCAAGGAGGTTCCTTCGAGCAGCGGGAGACACCCCGCCGCCTTGGTGGGGCGACGGAGGAGTGCCGGACTCTTACCGGCTAAAACCCCACGGTGGTCATCCTCCGCGCTTACAGGGGCGACATCGAGAACTTTGGTCGAACACGACCGGTGCCGCTCCGCGCCCGCCCCCTAAGGCGGGCTCGTTCCGTGGTGGGGGAGTGACCATCGCCTTTCTCGCTTTCACGAGAGAGGGAGGCGTCCCCCACTACCTGCGAGGAGACACGGCTCTCCGCACTCCCTCGCCAATGGCGAAGGAGGAGGGAACCGTGCCCCCCCCCCCGCACTACCAGTACTTCCTGGGCGGAACGTGCGGCCACGACACGCCGCCGCTCCGCCTCCTCCTTTTGGGAGAGCACTTCCTCGCAAAAAGCGAGGAAGGCCCTCCACGACCTCTCACTGCCGAGGATCTGTCGGATGACCGTCGGCAGCGAGAGGTCCCTCCCAGCTGCAGTCTGGCTAGGGTTCCCTCGACTCCTAGGTGACCGCCGAGTGGGGCGTCGTGATATTCGTATAAGATTCGTGCCTTATCATCTTCCGTGAGGTCGGTGTCGTTATGGTCGGTAACTGCCTCGCTCGGGCTCGCGAGTGGCGTACCCGCATCGGTTATTGCCAGGAGTTCCTTTTCGGTAGTGCTGTAGTGTTGCTCGGCTATGTTGAGTATTCGGCTGGCGTAGGCTGCCGGCAGGTCGTGCCATATCTCTCCCTGGGGCGGCACGGCTCCCAGCGCCTTCCCAGAGGCGTCGGTTGTCAGGATGAATGGCCTCGCGAAATCCGGGTACTGGAGCAGTGGTACGGTAGTGAGCCAGGTTTTTAGGATGTCGAAAGCTTCTTGTTCGAGGGAGTTCCATTTGAAGGGATGCCCCTTTTTAGTTAGTTGGGTTAGAGGTTTGGCTATAGTCGAAAAATTACGGATGAATGGCCTACAGGGTGTTCCAAAACTGTCTATAACGGTGATAGCCATCATGTGGGGCGTGACCTCGTGAAGACGATAGCACCTTCAAAAATTTGAAGTTATACCCAACTTTGGGAGTTATTAACCAAAACAATTGACCAATCAGCGGGTGAGGTTGGCCGGGGTCGCTGTGACGCGCCGGTGTGCGGTGGGATGGCTCGAGCCGCCCAAGATTCTCGCCGCTCACCCGATCGCCTCAGCTGCGATCGTCGGACGCGACCGGCACACTACACGCGAGTAAGTATTGGTGCGGCGCAGGGCGCAGTAAGTAGCTTCGCGATGAGGCGGCTATCCGAGGTGCCCCTCGCAGCAAAGATCAGCGGGCGTACTTCGAGGTTGCGCCTCGCTAGTGATGGTGATTAATACTCATACGGTTAACACTTACAGAGTATTGTCGCCCTCGTCCAGCCTCTCTTTCCCGACTTTTATTCCAGAAAGCGCCATTCCAAAAATGTCTAAACATTTTGGAAACGCCACTTCGATATTTGTAAGAAAAAGTAGCACAGGCCCTTGATAAATTTGATTCATTGGATTTGGTCGGATCTAATTGGATCTAATCGGACGTCGCGAAACAACTAATCAGGGATATTGGTTATCGTAAGCGCATATTAAGAAAGTGAGAAAGCAAGAGGAAAGGCAAAGAAGCGTCCGTCGGACGATGCTGTGGCTTGTTCGGGTGCCGAGAACGACACATGCAGCGGGCCGCCGGCTGGACCGTTGGTGCGAGCGCACCGAGACAGCGATTCTTTCGTTTAGGGAAAACCGAACGAATAAGCACCAGTTGGTCCTCCATTGGAATTCTAACAGGCCGATTGTCAAGATGTTTTTTCTCACCTCGCATGTCTAGGAGCAAGCGATAGCCGTGCGTGACTCGCCAAGAGCACGAGATGTCTTGCGAGCGAGTGCCCGCGACAAGATCGAGTAGTTAGACATTAATTACAATTTGTCTTACAAATTTTG
>OZ030381.1:1753692-1833000 GCA_964023945.1 Ectemnius cavifrons
TCCCTCTCTCTCCCTCTCTCCCTCTCTCTCTCTCCTCTCCCTCTCTCTCTCTCTCTCTCTCTCTCCTCTCTCTCTCTCTCTCTCTCTCTCTCTCTCTCTCTCTCTCTCTCTCTCTCTCTCTCTCTCTCCCTCTCCCTCTCCCTCTCCCTCTCCCTCTCACCTCTCCCTCTCCCTCTCCCTCTCCCTCTCCCTCTCCTCTCCCTCTCCCTCTCCCTCTCCCTCTCCCTCTCCCTCTCTCTCCCTCTCCCTCTCCCTCTCCCTCTCCCTCTCCCTCTCCCTCTCCCTCTCCCTCTCCTCTCCCTCTCCCTCTCTCTCTCTCTCTCTCTCTCTCTCTCTCTCTCTCTCTCTCTCTCTCTCTCTCTCTCTCTCTCTCTCTCTCTCTCTCTCTCGTGAGTAGAACTTACGCCTAATTTTTGTGCTCCTACTTCTTGGACGATTTTGTGCTCTCTCTGCCCTTAGGGGCCTGTTTTAGGAGCGTCACCCAATTCTCGCTCTGCCTGCCTTTCGTTCCGCCTATAAATCATCATTGGCCTCACTTTAGCCGACGAGAATTCGTTCTTTTCTTTCTGTAGCATAATTGACAGAAATCATAACCCCCTTTATTGAGGGCGAAATTTTCTGTTAAAACTTGGTGGAATTTTGAACCTGGCTACGGCTCGCACTGTGCGCCCTCTTGCTGATTGTCAACATCACGGATGCCACCCACGACTCTGACTCCACGCCTGCCAACGCTGTCTCCAGCCAAGCTAGCCTAACATTCAGATGGCTCCGTTCCCAACCTGTCCTTTGTGGAACAAAGAGGCTAAGTTGGGCACTGAGGTTTGCCCGCGGTGCAAGGGTACCTTCCATCCTGGCTGCCTGAAAATCCACATGGAGCGGAAATGTAAAGTGGCGTCTACACCTGCCCCAGCTGCTCTCTCCTCCACTGACGCTGCACCGGTGTGTTTACCGGGTCCATCCTCCTTGGCTACTGGAGACTCCGCCGCTGTCCTCGCTGCACTGACTGCCGCAATACAAGGTTTGGCATACAAGATTGACGCCCATACAGGCAGGGTTGACGCCTGTCTTGAGCGGCTATCGACTACCACTGCCCAGCATGCGGACCGACTCGATCGCCTCGAAAAGCGTACCGCCGCTCTTGAGGCGAAGGCGACTACCAGTTCCACCCATCTCTCCAACCTTGTGAGTCTTTCTACGTCTGTTGACAAACTCCGGGCTGACGTGAGTGATGTACGTGCGCACCGATCTGCCCTCTCTCCTGACGGTGTTGCTACGGCGGCCCGTTTAGCTCGCCTAGAGGTCGCTAATAAATCTGCCGAACTGCTCATCTCCGGCTTTCCGGAGACCCCTAGCGAGGATCTCCGCGCTCAAGTCGCACGCGTCGCTCAGGTGTTTGGTGTACCTATCGCCACGGGGGACATTATTACTGTCTCGCGCATGCGCGGGACCCCTTCTGTGGATCGGCCGCGTACGATCCACCTAAAACTCTCTTCTTCCTCCGTGCGTCGCCTCGTTGTCCGATCTCACCACCCTCCAAACTTACTCTTGGGCATGTCAACGCCCAATCGCTTACTGCGCACTTCTGTCTTTTTGCGTCTTTCCTCTCGTTCACCAGTCTCGACATCATTGCGGTGTCTGAGACTCGGCTCTCGTCGACCATCTCCGATGCTCACTGCGCGTTACCCGGCTACTCCCTTGTCAGGAGTGACAGGAATGGCAGAATGGGTGGAGGTGTTTGCCTTTACATTCGCGACTCTTTCAAATCCATTGTAGTTGCGTCTTCCTCGTCCTTTTCTGCTATAACTCTTGGCCCTGAATTCCTGTTCGCAGAGGTGGTAATTCCCTCTGCGGGCACCCTTCTAGTAGGGATCGTCTATCGGCCCCCGCACGCTCCTCTCTCTCTCTTCGAGCCCATGTTCGCTGACATCGCCTCGGGCTACCCTAACAAGGTAGTGCTTGGCAATTGGAATGCGGACATGGGTTCCTCTTCTTTCGACTCCGGCTACCTTGGAGACCTCTTTTCTCGTCTCAATCTTTACTCTATTCCTTACTCTCCAACTTTTCATACTTCTACTTCCTCCACTTGGCTTGACCTCGCGCTTGTTGACGATTCTAGCAGGGTTGTTTCTTTCTCTCAAAGTAGAGAGCCTCACTGCTCTAACCATGATTTCATCTCACTAGAATACGCACTAACTTCACGTATTGCTCCTTTCAATGATCTTCGTCGGAGGTATGGTTCAATCGACCGTGATGCGCTACTCAATGATATCTCGCAGCTTAGCTGTGCTCGTCTTACTACGAACGCTTGTGAGAGTAGCGTGGATCTGTTCGTTGACAACCTCAACACTGGCTTGCTCCAAGTTTTGAATGAGCATGCCCCTCTTCGACCCCTGCGTGTTAGACGGCCACCTGCTCCCTGAATCACTCCTGAGGTTCGTCTCGAGATGCGTTTTCGTGACTCGCTCAGGAGATCCTATATCAGAACTAGGAATCCGAACTTGCGGGTACAATACAAAGCCTGTCGAAACAGAGTTCAAGCTCTTCTGGCGCGAGCTAGGTCTGCTTTTCTCTTCGACAGGTTCTCCAACCTTGCTAACCCGAACGAAGTTTGGCGCGAGCTAAAATCGTTCGGTGTTCTTCCTCCCTCTCGTACTTCCGCTCCCACTCACTTGTCTCCGGACACTCTTAACACCTTTTTCCTTTCGGCCCACGCCTCATCTCCACCGGCCGTCCCCGCATGTTTGTCTCTGTCTTGCTGTCCCTCTGACGATACGTCTTTCTATTTCTCTCCTGTTACAGAGGAGAGTCTTGCTTGCGCTTTGCGCCTTACTAACCTTACTCTGTCTTTCCCTGTTATCTATCCTACTGTTCTTCAAATTTTCAACTCTTCTCTTACTTTCTCTATCTTTCCTGACGCCTGGCGTCGCTCTTACGTCACGCCTATACCTAAAAAACCGAATGCTTCTGCTCCTGCCGATTTTCGCCCTATCTCTATCCTTCCTGAGCTCTCTAAAATCCTTGAGAGGTTGGTTCTCACTGACATTCAGAGTTTCCTCGATAGCTCTGGGAAGTTGGACCCCTCGCAACATGGTTTTGTTAAAAACCGCTCCACACAAACCGCTCTCTTGACACTCCTGGAGGACGTCCGTCTTGCTGCTGATCAGTGGATGGTCACAATCCTGGTTTGTCTTGATTTCTCTAAGGCCTTTGACACCGTAGACCACTCTCTTCTTCTCTCCAAACTCTACTCTTTCAATCTCTCTCTTTCGGTCTTACCTCACGAATAGGGTGCAGCCAGTCAGAATCGGACGGTCTACCTCTCATTTTTCCCCGGTCCATTCGGGCGTGCCGCAAGGCTCCGTGCTTGGGCCGTTCCTCTTTTCTCTCTATATCCTTGATCTAAACTCTGCTATCTTCCAGCGTGCGCTTAACGCCTGCGTGCGTTACATTTTTACCGTTTCGCGCGAGTCGCATATCACGCCCTTCTATCGGCGTCTGGGCTGGTTAAAGGTCCGTGAAAGGCGCCTCCTTTTTCTGGGGGTTAACCTTTTCCGGGCTGTCTGGGCCAAGACTCCTGGCGTGCTGCGGGACCTTGTAACCGTGAGGGTGGAGGGTATGCCTGGCTACCCCTCACATCAGCGTGGGCCCCTCCTCGTGCTCCCTGTGCACCGGACATCTTTCTTTGGGGCCTCGTGCTCTGTGCGGGGTCCTCAGTTCTGGAACAGTCTCCCACCGAACATCGGGGCGTGCGACGGGGAGTGCGCCTTTAAAAGAGCTCTTACACTCCATCTTTCACAGCTTTATAATTAGTTTTTCGGCGTTTTCTCCTTATTTTTATGTATCCGTATTTTAGCTTTCATGTATGTATTCTTGCGGCGACGCTCTCGGGGTTTTCTCTTGTGTTTCTTTTGCGTGGCGTTATGTGCTTGTTCGTGCGCTTATCTTTATTTTTTTATTTTTTTATTTTTTTATAACCTTCTATATTTTATTTTTCATATTCTTTGTTTCTATTCTATGTATTGCGTTCTTGTTTTTGTTCTGAAAGGGCACCTTGTGCCCTAGAACGTAATAAATTAATCTTAATCTCTCCCCCCCCCCCCCCCTCTCTCTCTCACACACACACACACACTCGTACGCGCGGGCTAACCTGGCATCGTCGCTCCAAGGCAGGCACAGGCAAAAGTAACAGGCATTAATGCGAATTAGAACGCCGAGAGGCACCTAGGTAGGCGTGACGGACTGAGCCACCTAGTGGAATGGCTATCCGTGTAGGTGTGGAGGAGAGTCCGGCTCACAGGAATGCGCAACCTGCCAGGCCGGATAAGCTGGGGCTCGTCCAGCCGACGCTGGAGACGCCCCTGAGGACGGACAACTAACCGAGGGACGACGAGGTGACGACGTTGGATGCCCGTCGCTCTTGATGTTCGACCTGCTCAGCTCGGCGGTCAATACATGAGGTCGAAGTCGGTCCTAACGCGCGGGATCGATTTCGACACTGTCTCACGGATGGAGCCACAGGAGGATTCGGGGGTAGCGGCGCTGAGGGTGTGAGGCCGCTTAGCGAATTAGGGGCTCTCTCTCGTCACTCAGATTGCGACCGTCATAGCGACAACCCGCCTTCCGAGCGTTTTTCGTAGTGTGATTATTACCGTGAGTGACCAAGGGAGAGAGAGAGAGCGAAGCCAAATTATAGAGATTGCCAGCTGGTAGACGTCTGGATCCTAAGCCCAGTCCGACTGGAATTAGAAGTTCACGGCAAAACCAGCGGCCGTTGAAAGTTCAGGATAAGCCTCACACCCTCTTCCCCTATCCTTTGGAATCTTTGCGTAAAGTTCCGACCCCAGTAGTCGGGTTCCTCGTATTTGTTGTATTTGCCATTAGAATCGAATAAGCCTGTTTGTGCCCTGCCTTCCTTGGTGCGACTTCGCACTTCGCATCTGAGTCGCGCGGTAGCATAATAGACTGCGTTCGCCGAACAAAGTGGCCGCCATCTTGCCACTTGTTGCAGGGATTCGTGATCGATAGCCCATTCGAACGGGCGTGCGTTTCTCTCGAGATTTGCGGCGTACATCGTCCGCTGAAGTTCGGCATAGATAAACATTGCAGTCTGGAAATCGACCGACCATCCGTCGATCGCTCGCGACGCGTTTGCCTACCACGTGGTTAAATTGTATAGGGGCCCTTGTGGCCTAGGATCGAGAGCGCGTTAGTTCGATTTGCTGTAGGTTAATTAGTTGTAACACCGTCGGTCCGCCCGACATAAATAAACAGGGCGCTGTTGTTAAACTTAATCTCTGGAGAATATCCTTCTAGCTATTTGTTCGCCCAGTGTGTCGTCTCTGGCCTCCCTTGCTCCCCAGCCCCTATCCTATTACATCTGGCCAGCCGGGCCAACAGTCGCGTTTCCTACCGAGCTTTCTCTCTCGCTCGAGTTTTCCATCTCCTCTGGGTAGCATATTCTTATAAATTTTGGTCTCGGTCACGGGGCCTGGCGCCCTTTAAGCGCCCAGAGGACTCGAGATTCAGAGAGGAGGCTCGGTCGAAGTTTCCCTGCTTTCCTGACAAGCCAACGAAATTAGGGCTCGGCCCGTTAGTTTTGTGTCGAGTGCGGCTCCCAGCAACTGGGCTTGGTCGCCTTTAGCTACGAGCGTCTGGGCAAACCGACAGGATCTTAAAAAAGCGAGTAGGTCAGTACCTGGATTTCCGTTATAGTCCCCAATGTAGCCTAAAGCGCTCCTAACAGCCTCTCTACCAGCGTAGGAGGGCCCGGGATTTGAATTCGTCATAACGGCGATAGATTGGTCTAATAGGCTGAAATCCAGGCGTTCAATGGGGTATTCCCTTTGCGTTTCCACGCGAGTGGGTGACGGCGAGGCCTCGGTGGAGTTCAGACCGCTATGAAATGAGTCGGAGTCGAGGTCTAAATCAGGCGCACGTAACCGTCTTTTACCGCTGTCAGTACCGAAGAGGTCTTGTCGGGTGTCGCGGGTATATGTAAGTTTGTTTTCAAATACGGAGTCGAGAGACCTTGAGAGTACTCTACGGCCCGGAAGCTGGTATCAAAGGGCGCGCTCGCTTTCTTCAGTCATGCAGTCGCGGGGACTTCGGGTAGGCTATCGTTCTTGATCTTTGGTCGTGTTCTTACAGTGTCTGGTGCGTGTAGAACAGCTTTTACTCATACTAGGGCGATGGGAGCCATAACTCGTGGCTGGCGTGTTGTCGTGTTAAGTGCGTGTTGCACCTCAGCGCGGTTCCTCCTCCTGTGGCTGCATGGCTTGTCGTGCGGCCGGTCGGCAGGGTCGTCGGTTCGTCGGAAGCAACGGGTCGTCTGGCGAAACAGCTCGTGTCGGCGGTGCCACAGCGGGTTGGGTGCGTCGGAGGAATAGCAGGTTCAGTATCGTCCTTCTCGCAGGTGGTCCGTTAGCTCGGCGTGCGCCTCAATCCTTCGTCGGCGACGGGCTCGTGAGGATCAGTCCTCGGACTAGGCCCAATCTTCCGAATAGAAGGGAGCAGTCGCGGCTGGGCGGTGGTTGCACACCTTGACGATTTGTTGGTCCGGGCGAGTGGCGACTTTTTTTTTTTTTTTTGACGCAGTGAAACTCCCTTAACGGATACCCCGTCTCTCGGGGGGGAGAGGCGGGGTTATGTGGGGCTCGCACCTACTAAAAACACTGCGGTGACCTCGGAGACATGAGGGGGCGGGCCCTGGGAAGACCAGAGGATGCTACCAGAACCCGCCACTGTCGTGGCACGGGTAGTGCCACATACCCGGGGGGAGGAGGAGTGCCCTCCCTCCGTTGAGCTTCACCTGGAGATAGGGTGACGGACGGGCCACACGCCCATCACCCCTTCACGCGGCCGAAGTGCAAAGGAGGGACCCAGCCTCCCAGCTGAGTCCCCCGCCGATCGCGCGGACGTTTTTGTGCCGCGGGAGAGCCGTGGCACTCTCCCGCGGCCGTCCCTCGTTGATGTTCCGGACAGGAGGGGTGGGCGGCACCGTCACGGTGGCGCCTGGAGGTCCGGCCTCCGTCTCCTCCCCCTGCCCCTCCGCCCGGAGGACTCACGCCACTCGGGATGGCGCTGCCGCTCCCGAGCCCTCTCGGCCGTCTCCTTCGCGAGCATTACCTGGTCGCAGAAGGAGACGACCGAGTCCCACTTCTCCGCGCTAGTGAACATCTTGCTAATGATGCTTGACAGCGCGAGATCCTCTCCGACAATACCGACCAGGACGGCGCACAGTGGGCTCAAACGCTGAAAACGCGGACATTGGCACTAAATTGTACTTTATCGTAACAAGAACGTATTTATCGGGGTTCTTTGGGTAATTTGTCATATATGTTGTATGATTTTGATGCTATGCTTTCATTTTGATATTATATCTGTTGTTTCTAGCCTATGACCCACCATATAATGGCATTATTATCTGATGCATAAAATGGATGATTTTTTATCTCGAAAACTTCAACAGATTTCACATATCAGACATAGGTCAAAATATTCGTCAAACCTTCTACTTTAACGCCCTGAAACCAGATGGTGCGTTTTTTTGCGATTTTGGAAATGCAGCACATTTTGTCGACCACTACATTAATGGGACAATCCACATAGGATATCGATGTTGGAAATAAGCACGTTTCGAAGTTTTCGAGATAAAAAATCATCCATTTTATGCATCAGATAATAATGCCATTATATGGTGGGTCATAGGTTCGAAACAACAGTTATAATATCAAAATGAAAGCATAGCATCAAAATCATACAACATATATGATAAATTACCCAAAGAACACCGATAAATACGTTCTTGTTACGATAAAGTACAATTTAGTGCCAATGTCCGCGTTTTCAGCGTTTGAGCCCACTGTGCGGCGCGTTGGTCAGCCCACGCTGGACAGTGTTCCAGCGTGTGCTGCGCGTCGTCCCGGTCGGCCCCACAATGGTGGCAGCGGGCCGTGGCCTCCCTGCCAATCCTGGCCAGGTACTCACCGAAATAACCATGCCCGGTGAGCACCTGGCACAGGCGGTACATGACACCCCCAAAATCCCTATCCGCCCAGCACTGGAGATGCGGGCGGATAGCCCGGACTGCCCTGCTGGGCTCGATGCCCGGTTCGTCGAGCCAGCTGGGCCACGAATCCAGGAGGTACTCCCGGGACTGGCGCTTCAAGTCGGCCTTCATCTGTGTGGTCACCACACCCCTCTGCCGCGCATCGACAAGGTCTCTGTAATGGAGATCTGGCTACCACACTGGCTGCACGGTGGGATACAGTTCTGTACCCCCGGCAGGTCCTTATGGCTACACGTCGGTGTAGCCGGCCCACCCGAACTCGGGTAGCGGCATTGCCAGCGCCGCATAAGGCCTCGGACCACACCGGGGAGCCGTACAGGACTTGCGCCCTGACGACTCCACCGTACAGCCGACCGACTTTTTCGAGAGGACCCCCCAGGTTTGGAAGAAGCCGGCATAACGCGCCGACTGTTTTCTCCGCCCTGGGGAGGGCCCTCTCGAAGTGCTCCTTGAAGTGCCAGCGGTGGTCGAGGTGAACTCCGAGGTACTTAGTACCCCTTCACCTCGACCCAGATGTCCCGCAACGGAAGGGCAAGTGACGACTAAGTCACCACTAACTCTGCACTATCCCACCGCTGCCACCAAATTATGTTGTGCCCTGGCGCGGTTAAGCGTAGGGCGGTAGTGGGATAGGCAATCAGGAGTTCGTGAGCGGTTAAAGAATTGGGATTCGCCGGATGGTCCCGCGATCAGGTTTATTGACGATTACTGAGTTGCGAAGATACAGGCACGTTGATAGCACACGTGTTCACAGAGTGATCACTGATGCTTATCTGAGAGCTGCTCGGATGTCGGCGGTAGTTCTTATACTAGATCGGCAGCTCAGGGTTTCCCTGAGCTTGCAGTTTTGGGACGAGCCGCGCCCTGTTGATCGGACGAGGCTGCCTGATTCATTTCGACTTTGTCCTTATGCTACGTTAGCGTAAGTTCAGCTGGGCGCTGTCCTTTAAGAGATGATTATGTGTAAGGCGCTTGTGTGTTAGGTGTCTGTGAGGGCACAACAGGTTGTTATGTGATAAATTATTAAATGGTGACAATCTCATAGTAATGGGTGACTTTAATATTGATTTATTAAAGCTCAGTTACTATGGGAGCAAATTAAAAAGCGTACTTCTGACGAGAGGAATGAAACAACTAATAAATAGGCTGACGCGAATGACTCCACAAAGCAATACAATGATTGACTTAATTTTTTCTAAAATGCACCTCACCTGTAAAGTTAAAAGTACACTCAAAGTTTCTGACCATTCATGGATATCTGTCAGATTTAACAAAATCGATCCCAACACCTGTCATCGCTGATTTTCAGCACGTTCACGCACTGCGCGGGGGGGGGGGTGGTTCGGATTCCACCTTAAAAATAGTAGGTCCACCCGGTATGAGCATAAGTTTGGTGTCCCCCCCTGCCTTATGGACGCTCATACAGGGTTTGGTATGTGAATGCAGGAGGTATTCCATACCCGTCGCAAACCCTGAGGGGAGTCGACGTTAATCAACTGAAGAAGAAGTACTGGATTCATTACACAAGAATGAGAAACGACGTTGTAAAACACATAGCAAAACTTAAAAAGTCCCACTATGAAAACAAAATCGAAGGAATAAAGAATGATCCCAAGTTAATGTCAAAAGCAATAAAACAACTACTCTGTAAAGACAAAAAGACACAAATTAACTTTAATAATATAGAATTTGACAATAGCAATATTCTGCTATATGGCAATAGAGAGATCACTAATAAACTCAACAACTTCTTTGTTGAAAGCGTAGAGAATATTATAAAAGTTAATATGAACTTCAAGTGCTGTGATATAAAAAATTACTGTACTCAAGGAGTAGGCATTGTACAGAATCTGGACAAATTTGAAAATATTACAATGTCAAATTTAAGGGAAATCATAACAGGTCTGGATCAAAACAAAAACTCCATTGATGGAATAAATACAAGAATAGTCGGAGATGTCTGTGAATCCATTGGTGATGCATTCCTGGAAGTGCTGAACAGGTCGCTTTCGCTGGGATCGTTTCCTAGAAAATGGAAAACTTCAATTATAACTCCGATTAAAAAAGTCAATAATTCTAATAAGGCTACAGACCTACGACCCATAAACGAACTACCCGTTTATAAAAAAATCTCGGAACTTGTAGTTAAGCAATAATTGGAAAAGCACATAGAATTAAACTGTGTTTTAGATTCGTGACAACCAGGTTTCAGAAGAGCTTACTCGTGTGAGACTTCACTCCAACTTACTTTAAATGAATGGTTGACTTCAGTTTCTGATAGGAAATACGTAAGAGTATTATTCATTGACTACCATAGTGCATTTGAAACGGTTAACCAGGACCTACTGTTCCATAAGCTGCACCTATATGAAATAAATAATCCCCCCAAAACCATTAAAATGAAAAAAAAACGCCAAGTAGTCCGCCCCCACCCCCTCCGCCATTCCGGCTCCCCAACCCACCAACCTTGTCAAAATCATTTAAAAAATTACCAAAAATAGAAATGGATATCATTGGTAAACGAAAGCCAAGTTATAATTCAGATATAACTAATAACATACAAGAAAGCCAAGTTTTCATTCAAAGATATCTCGAGTTAACTCACATTAGCAATTAACAATAAATTCACAATAAATTAGCGATTAACAATAATAAAAAAAACTTGGCGTGTGCGCACTTCATTGCGAGGTAAGAAGCCAATGAGAAATTAATTTAAATCTAACATTCACTTTACTACAATATAAAATCCTAAGAAATCTTACATTTACAGTTCAATTACATATACTATATACTACACAGAAAAGCAGGTTCTAAATTCGTCTCGAATATATTTCTTTCAAAGTTTTCCAGCAATACCAGAGCAAGTGGCTTGAATGAAGCGCGCACACGCCAAGTTTTTTTTATTATTGTTAATCGCTAATTTATTGTGAATTTATTGTTAATTGCTAATGTGAGTTAACTCGAGATATCTTTGAATGAAAACTTGGCTTTCTTGTATGTTATTAGTTATATCTGAATTATAACTTGGCTTTCGTTTACCAATGATATCCATTTCTATTTTTGGTAATTTTTTAAATGATTTTGACAAGGTTGGTGGGTTGGGGAGCCGGAATGGCGGAGGGGGTGGAGGGCGGACTACTTGGCGTTTTTTTTCATTTTAATGGTTTTGGGGGGATTTCAATTCTTTTTGTTAGTTAATCGGTAAAATAATAATATAATTTGTTATTACCCATTTTACAAGTTTAATACTTCAACAATGTGACAAATAGGAGGAAGGTACAACTTATCTGTATAATGTAACATACGAAGCGTTGGTCTTAATTAGATGCAATTCAAGGGCATGCTATCTATTGGCAACTCATATGTATTTACCCAACAAATTTGGAGTCCTTTGCTTAAATTATACATTCTCTCTGCATTCAACAGATGTGAAAAGTGTACAACTTGTCAAATGTGTAGGCTAAGAACCACTTAAGTGACAGGTTTAAAATTTGATGAGCAAATACTGATTTCCCACGACTAGTATACCCCTAAATTAATAATGTTACGATGAGGCTCAGCACTTAATAAGTTCTATTAATTCTCTTATTCGATACATTTGTAGTGTCAAGTTTGACAAGGACGTACCCAAGAACCACGTCAGTGACAGATTTCAAACTTGCTGAACAGATACATCATTCAAATACTACAAAAGTGAAAGATTTAATTAATACTTCAACAATGTGACAAGGACACATCTTGGCTGTATAATGTAACATACAAAGCATTGGACTTAATTATATGGAATTCAAAGGCATGCTATCTACTGGCAATTCATATTCGTCCAACAAATTTGGAGTCCTTCGCTTAAATTTGTGAAGTGTGAAACTTGTTAAATGTGGAGCTAAGAACCACTTAAGCGACAGGTTTACAATTTGATGAGTAAATACTGATACTGATACAACTTAGGAACGTGCCGCCATTACCAATCAGTATTTGCTGAATACATTTCAGATCTTTGGCTTAAGTAATTCTCAAGCTACACATTTGACATGTTTAATATTTCAACAATATGACGAATAAGAGGAGGATGCAGCTTATCTGTATGATGTGTTACGTTCAGGACCGTAGGACGTAACAAATATAATATATGAAGTGTTGGACTTCATTATATGGAGTTCAAAGGCATGCAATCTATTGGCAATTCATATTCGTGTAACAAATTTGGAGTCCTTCGCTTAAATTATACATCCTCTCCTCATTTGACACATGTGAAAAGTGTGGAACTTGTCAAATGTATAGGCTAAGAACGACTTAAGCGACATGCTTCAAACTTGATGAGCACTACTAATTTTCCACGACTAGTATGCCCTAAATTAATATTACAATTAGGCTGAACACTTAATAAGTTGTATTAATTCTCTTATTCAGTACATTTGTAATGTCAAATTTGACAAGGGCGTACCCAAGAACCAGTTCAATTATACGTGTCAAACTTGCTGAACAGATACATTATTCAAAACTACAGAAGTCAAAGATCTAAAGTTTACTGAGCAAATACTGATTACTAGTAAGGTTCGTAGTTCAGAAATCATTTACATGAAAGACCTGAAGTATCACTTGGTGAACAAATTGTTGCTTTTTCATTTAAGTGGGTCCTGGTTATGCACTTGGCAACTTTGGTAATCTATAATTGTATTGAATAAGAGGATATTGCTTAACAGTGTTAGATTGAGTAGGGTCAAAAAGCTGTACCAATAAGAGAATAAAAACTGTTAAATTTATCAGATATCCTCGCGTAAGATATTGCTGTCATAAAATAGCCTACATAACCAACCACTCGAACGTCAAGGAAATAAGACATCTACCCATCTCGTGTTAGTTAGTCTCTTTCTACATGTCTAGCATCTCTCTCTAACATCATTTCACATCTGCCTTCTCTCTCTACCATAACATCATCTCGCAGCTACAAAGCTAGTAATATATGAACATTCTGCCACCTAGCGTGGAAAATATGTGACCTACATTTTTGGTCTGAATCTTCTTCTGAATCGTTTTCGCACGAGAAAATAAGAGGAGGAAATTCATATCTCTTGAACGCATGGACCAATTTCCTTGCTCTTTAGCTTATTGGATTCAGAAAAATAAATTAGGCTGTGCTTGATTCATAAGTTATGCCTGCAAGCTGTAACTTTTTCGGAAATCGAGGTGAAAGTCTTATATCGATTGAAAACCGCTACGCGTCGGGATAAGTAGCCTCGGCTTCTCGCGCTGTATAGCTATAGCTAACTACTTGGCGCGAGACTCTACCGAGTCTCCTGATGTTGTGTTTACGTTACCGACACATTGGTTAAGCCAGTTATGCCGCAGTTGGTTGTGTGTCATAACGGTTATGTGAGACAGTCCGATTTTATTATTTTATTTCAGATAATAAAACAGCATACTCCTTACATACAGCACTGTCGTTGACCCTGTCCCTATGATCTTGCGATTATTAAGAATTATAAAATACCAAAAGTGTTAATTACGTAACTCACAAACCCTTGCATTTGGTAAACGAGTGCTCATTATCAATAGGTAAAATTGTCAAGTGTCTAGCATATGAATCTTTTAAGCAATAATTAGCAATTATTTACAATTGAAGGGAATGCTAGCTATTAGTAATCAGTACTTGCTTAGACTAATTTCAGCACTTTAGGTCAGCTAGCCACTTGACAGTCAGGAATAACTTGTAAAGTATTAAGTCAAATAAGTTAAAATTTCAATACATTCTAGCTATTGGGAATCTCCCTTTTGCTAATCTGAATCATTGTTTGACTTAACACATTACAATTATAGTATATATATAAATCAAGAAAAATGCTCATACACAGTCTAATTTAATTGTATCTTGACTGTCAAGTTCATTGTTCAAGGACCGCTTCAGCTAAGGAGCTAAAATGATGTAAGCAAGCACCAATAACCAATCGCATGTCATTTAGGGATATAATAGTTATTGGTAATCAGTATTTGTTTAGCAAATTTCGTTACTTTAGATTGTGTGCTTTGTGACCTATGCATTTGACACTCAAGATATCCCAAAGTTAAACTGCGTATGAGGGTATAGCTTATCTAAACTGCAATTCAAATGCATCCTAGCTATTGGGAATCAGTAAATACTATCAGGAAAATAATGAAATATTCTCGAGTCTCGCTCGAAAGCAAGGCTCGAGAATAAATGAGAAAAAGAGAGCTTGGTTTTGTTTCCTAATCCACTCGACTTTAACTGGAAACCGCAAATTTAAATAGGGGAAACTGAATTTCCCAACTCGTAGATTACCCTCTCAGAACGATAATTTTCCCGACACATCGGCTCGGGAGATTCAAAGCCTACGATTCCTTAGCAAATCCGGAATGGGCGCCATGCATCAGAGATGCCACTCAAATAGATTCTTTAGGCATCGAACAGCCACAGAAAATTTTAACCAAATAGGCATCGAACAGCCACTCAAAACTTTAACACAATAGGCCTCGAAGAGCCACTCAAAAATAAGGCGCTAAGGAACGGCAACAGAGAATCTCCCGAGGCGGCTGACAAGATTGCTTCGGCTAGATCAGACAACAAGGAGAGCACGTGGGTTCGACACGAGTGAACAAGCCAGGATTGAGCTAGTTAATGTTTTATTCCGACAATGAAGCAGAGAGAATGGTCTTCGCTCGGGGTGTTCATCAGCAACCTCGGGCGAAGCACGTGATTGCAACACAGACAATTCGAAAGTTACATTGAGATGATCGATAGCTCGACGCAGTTGACCGGCGTTAGTAATTTAACAGAATTCGCAAAATCTGAACTCTATGAAGTGACCCTTGGCTGACGCTATCAGCCTGCAGGAAGATCTCAGACTACAATATATCTCATTCAGAAAAGCAAAGGATCAAACACCAAAAGAGAGATCAAGTCGCGAAAGCGAGAACCGAAACTTACAGTCGATAGATCGAACGCCAGAAGGGCCGAGAGACAACGAAGCGGCTAGCTGAGATCCACCAAAGAAAGTGGTCCCTTACAAAGGCCAGCTTGGAAGGCTATTCGCTTACCGCTAGTTAATAAATCGTCGGCGGCGGATTAATTTGGAAAGGGGTGGCTTCCTCCCTTCCTTCCTTCCTTCTTTGAGAACGCCCTTAGCTCGCTAGTATCTCGCTCGGTAACCGTGGGATCGCACGTCCGCTCGCTTTAATCGTCAGCACAAGAGTGAACGACGCCAGGGCCGTGTGCCCAACAGGGCGCCAACCCCGCTTCGAAGAGACGGCAAGGGATGTCGCCCTCTTCAGAAGCCGGGTGCCTGAGGGTCGCCTGCCTCACCACCCGGTGATCTCCCTCGATGACCTCTTCGCTGGGGACCCCTTCGGAGGCTGCTGACCCCTTAATGTCTGTCCTGGTCGAGCCGATTCCTCTGGGCTGATTTGGTGACTTCGAGTTCGCAGGATGGATGGTCGTCCCTGCTTGCTGCTTCCTTATAGGCTCGGACGATAGTATAGATGTTAATAAAGGATTTCTTGATCTTGCTCGAACAGTAATGGAGACGCTATTTGTCGCTGCTACAGCGGCGTTAAATTTGAGTGAGGGGACGCTTTGTGACAGGCGCCATGCGTAACGTCACAATACATAAGTGCTAATTATTACCAATGGCTACCATGCTTCTAACTTCCAACAGACTAAAGTTAAAATTTTAAATTACATTAGGCAAGCTGTAAATCTCATACTGTTTAACTTTGGAATATTGAATTTGTCAAGTGCAAGGTATATTATGTAGGGAATCTATATTCTCACGTTCAGCTCAATTTCTTAGATCTCCTCCTATGTGCACAATTAAGTTATAAATACATTGTAACATTAAAGTTACATTATAACATAAACATTCACATAGGTGATGGTGCATATTGGAACAGAAATAGCATTTGACATTTTAATATGTATGTATGTATATTTCATTTTTCCCCTTAGGGTTTAAATCCTTACATCTTCTTACACTCTACCGCACTTATGCTACTTATCGCTACCGCTCGCCTCCTCTCTCCTATCCCTTTCATCGCGCTTTCCTCCTCCCTCTCTTTCCTCTCTCTCTCTCTCTCGCCACTCTCTCCCTCCTTCTTTATTCATCTTTACCGCCCGCTCTCTTATCTACTCCTTATCCTAACGTCATTCTTTCCTCACACTCTCTCATCCCTCCATCCTTCTCCACTCTCATCCCGCGGACTTCCGTTTTCCGTGCTCCTCCTTTCACTCCACTCACTCACTCCCATACTTCCCCCTGTTCCTTCCCCTCTCAATTCCTCCAACCTCCTCAACCACTCTTCCCCCTCTCCCTCCTCTCCCAACACTTCCCTCACCGCTTCCCGCCAGCCCTTTTCCCTACCCCATCCTGTGCACACCTCCCACACGTGCTCCCATGTTTCCCTCCCTCTCCCACATATCCTGCACTCCCTTTCCCTCTCCTCCAGCCAATACCTCCCCCCTCTCGTCTCATTCCCCAACCTATACCTCGCTATCCTCTGCCATCTGCTCTCTCCCCATCCCTTCCTCAGGTATTTTGGCACCCCCGCGCTCTTTATTTCCCCATACCATTCGTTAAATTTTGATTTCCTAATTCTCTCCCACCTCTCCTCCTCTTGCATTCTCCTCTCCCTTTTCACAATATCCTCCCCCCTCTCCCTGCCCTCCTCCACCTCCTCTATGCTCTATCCTCTCTCTTCAAAAAATCCACCCCTCTCCTCCTCCCATCCCTTCAGTCCTTTTCCCCTTCTTGCTCTTCCTCTCACTTCCTCCAGACACCTCCTAGCTAGTTCCCCTCCGCCCCCCTCTATCAGCCTCTTCTCGTACCCTAACGCTCTCATTCCCGCCCTCCCCCTCACTTTTTCCCTCTGCAGTTCCTCCCTCACCGCATATCCCGGTGTGCACCTCCACACAGCACCCACCTGAAATACCTCTCCGCTAACCTTTCCAGCTCTTTCCTCTCCTTCCACCCCCATATCTCCACCCCATAACTTACCACTGGCCACACCAAACTGTCCCACAACCATATCCTTTTCTCCCAGTCCCTCCCAAACCTTCTCTTCCCTATCCCCCATACCTGCCCCATCACCACTGCTCCCTTCCTCAACCTTTCCCTCACCTGCGTCTCCTGCTTCCCATCCCTCCTTATTATATACCCTAGGTATTTATACTCCTTTACCTCCTCTATTTTCCTCCCCCTCCATCTCCATTCTGCCTTCCTCCATCTTCCCCCACCCTTCCTACATCTCATCTCTTTCGTTTTCTCTGTGTTCACCTCCAGTCCCTTCCTCTCCATATATCTTTCTAGTGTCCTCATCATCCCTCTCATCCCTTCCTCATCCTCCGCCAGCAACGCCAAATCATCTGCGTAAGCCAGGGAGAATATCCTCTCCTTCCCCACCATTACCCCTCCCCAGCATCCCTTCCTCAGCTCCTCATCCAGGTCCGCTATCATCAGCGTGAAGAGGCACGGACTCAACGGGCAACCCTGTCTCACTCCCCTACCCGTCCAGAATCTTCTCCCCTCCCTGTCTCCTACCCTCACTCTCCCTGAAGTCTCCCTCAGAACCTCCTCACACCTCACCACTAAACCTTCTCTTACCCCTCTCTCCCTCATTGTCCTCACCAATACATTCCTATTCACCGAGTCGAAAGCCGCCTTGAGGTCCACGAACAACACCATCAGCTTCCTCTCCCTCCTTACTACCTGCCTGTTGATGACATAATTTAGTACGTAGATGTTGTCCATGGTCCCCATGCCCTTTCTAAAACCTGTTTGACTCGGTGGTATTATCCTCTTTCGTTCCACTTCCTCCCTTAATCTCCTCTCCAGTACTCCTGCATATACCTTATAGCCCGTCTGTGTCAACGTCACTCCCCTGTACTCCTCTACTTCCTTCCCCTCCCCCTTCTTCACTATAGGTATCACCATTCCCTCCTTCCACTCCTCGGGCCAACCTTCTCCCTTCCATACCCTATCGCACACCCTGTATAGCCATTCCTCCACCTCTACGCCCCCATACTTCCACACCTCGTTGGGTATCCCGTCCCCCCCGGCCGCTTTTCCCATTCTCATCCTCTGCACTCCCTCCCTAACGTCCTCTCTTCTTAAATCTTCCTCCCTGTCTCCATCCCTTACTCTCTCACTCCCTCTCCTCACCCTTCCGTCCACTCCACCCAGCAACACCCTAAAATACTCTTCCCACTCCTCCATGCCTATTTCCTCGTTTATCCTCTTCCTCCTCTTTCTTTCCATGTTTACTATCCTCCATACCTGGCTCTCCGTCCTCGCCTGTTGCACTTCCCTCACCCATCTCTCCGACTCCTGTCGTTTTTTCTCCTCACACATCCTTCTATATTCCCGCTTCCTCTTTCTGTACTCCTCCCCACTCCCCCAGCTTTTTTCTCCACCTTCTCATCTCGCTTCTCATCTCCCTTTTCATTCCTCTACATTCATTATCCCACCAACCCCTTCGTTTTCTTTCCCGTTCCTCCCCTCCCATCCTCTCCATCGCCTCCATTATTCTCTCCTTCAGTGCTCCCCAATCTTCCTCCACCGTCCCCTTTGCCACTGCTCTCGCTCCAAACTCTTCCGCGAATCTCTCCCTCCCCTTATCCTGCCCAATCCTCCTCTCCCTTCCACTCCCTCTTCCTCTTACCTCCACTACCACCGGCTGATGGTCGGACTCCACGTGCTCTTCCACTTTCATCCTCTCGATCCCTTCCACTGTCCCATCGTTCCCTATTATATAGTCAATTACTGACTCCCCCCTGGCTCCCGTGTAAGTCCACTCTCCTTCTTCATCTCCCCTCGTGCCCCCATTCATAATCCAGTATCCCTGCTCTCCCAGAAATTCACACAGTTTCCTCCCCTCCCTGTTTATTTTTCTATCCTTTGACTTCCTTCCCTCTCCCTCCAACCCTTCGCCATACTCATCCCTGCCTACTTCTCCACCCTCCCTTCCCGTTCTGGCATTGAAGTCCCCCCCAATTAACGTCCTCTCCCCTATCCGTCTCTCCTCCGTCCATTCCTTCAGTTCCTCTAGCTTTTCCGTCATATCCCCGTTCACGTACACCCCTACTATCCTCCACCAATCCTCCCCCAGCCGTACTCTCCCTGTTATTATACCATCCCTTTGCGACTTTTCCAGCACCCTCTCTAACCCTTTCCTTATCCCCAACATCATTCCCCCCATCGCCCTCCCTTTCTTATTCTTTCTCCTTGCCCACTGTCTTTCCCATGTGTACCCCCTTGGCATCCTCCTCTCTACCTTCTCCCACCCTTTCCTATCTACCCATGTTTCGACCAGCACTACTACATCCCACCCTTCCAGGATCTTCCAGAACTCTGGATCTTTGCTTTTGAGCCCTGCCACGTTCCAGAACCCAATTTTCCATCCCTCCCTCACTGACACCTCCCGCCCCTCATCACTTCTGCCACATCCGCTTCCCGCCTCCTCCTGCGTCTCCTCTGCCCCTTCCTCCTCATTCCCCCCTTCCCCTCCCGCCCCTGTCCTTACTTTCCCGTCTCCCCCTGCACCTGCTCCAACCCTCCCTCCCCTTCGTTTCCCGACACGCCTTCCCAGCACTCCTCAACTTCATCCCACCTCCTCATTCTACCGTTCACCCACATCTTCATATACCCTACCTGTACTCTTTTCCCCTTTCCCCTTTCCTTCTCCGCCTCCCCTTCGATCAACCATCTCGCTCTCCTCTCTCCTTCCGTCAGGTCATCCTCTATTCTTTCTCTCCTACCTCTCATATTTGCCCTCGCCTGCATTACTTCCCTCTTCTCTTCCCAGCTTCCCAACTTTATCCCAACCATCCCTCTGCCCTTTTCGTTCACCTTTCCTATTCTCTAGGCCTCCTTTACCTCCCCTTTCACTTCCAGCTTCTCCCATAACTCCTTCACCGCCACTTCCACTTCCTTCCCTTCCACCTCCAATCCCCTCACTATAATGTTATTTTTCCTCTCCTTTCTCTCCTTCCTGTCCATTTTCAGCTCTAGTGCCTTCAACCACTTCCTCCCCTCCTCATCCACCCCCCCCCTCTTTCTCCATCCTTTCCATCTTGCCTATTGCCTCCTCCATCCTTTTCCCCTTTTCCTCCCAACCCCTTCTCTCCGCCCTCCACTCTTCCCCCTCCTTCTCCCACCTCCTCCTCTCTTCTCTCCATTCCTCCATCTCCCTTTCTCTCGACTCCATCTCCCTCTCCCTCCTTTCTTCCCGCTTTCCCACCTCCTCCCTATACCCCCTTATTTCCTCCCTCAGCTGCTGGAGCATGAGCCTTATTTCCTTCCCTGGCAACTCTTCTTCTGCCTCTCCTTCCTCTCCTCCCTTCTCCTGCTGTTCTCCTCCATCCCCGGCTTTAGCTACCCCCCCCCCCCCACCCTCTGTTGATCTTCCCAACTTGGCGCTCTTCCTAAAAACCTGCTCCTTTTCCATCTCCTCTCCCTCCCCCTCCCTGTCCTTTCACTTTGCCCTCCACAAACTCTCCAAGGCACTCCCATTGCTCCCTACGCTGCTCTCACTTTCCCTCCTCATTCTTTCCGCGTTTGTCGGCCTGCCTTTCTTCCCTTTACTTCCCCCCGCTTCAGCACCGCTCTTTTCCTCCATCTCTTTTTTTTCTTTTTCTTTTTCTTTCGACACTCTGACACTCTGCTGGCACCACCTGTCGCTCCACCTTCGACTCGCCAACGCCCTCTCTGTCAACCGTCACCTCGTGTCCCTTACCTAACCTCTCGCTCCCGTCTCTACTGTACCCTTCCCCCACGTCCTTTCCCCTTTCTCTCCCCTTTCCCTTCACTCTCCCTTCTCCTTCCACCCTCTCCCTACACCCTCCTGCCCTTTTTACCCTTTCCACCTCTTCTCCAGTCCCTTAAATCCTTCTCACTCTCACACCTCTTTCATACAGCACTCTCACCACCTGTCACCGGAAACGGAAGTCCTTTGACATTTTAATAAAATTCTACTTTTAAATTTATTAATTAAACCATTGATAAATAATTCGAAATTTGATTGTCCTTATTGTTAAGCATTAACTAACAAAAAGCCATGAAATCTGTTCAAAAACATTAAAATGTAAGAAAATGCGCCAAGTAGCAGTTGGATTCCCCCACAAAATTGAAATATAACAAAAAAGATAATAGATATCATACAAAAAGTAAAGTTTTCATTCAAAGATACCTCGATTTAATCCGCATTAGCAATTAACAATAAATTAGCGATTAACAATAAAAAAAAAACTTGGCGTGTGCGTACTTCATTACAGGGTAAAAAGACAAAGGGAAACTGATTCAAACCCAAAACTGACTTAACTCGAATTTAATTTGTTTAAAAGTTTTTTCGCAATATTACCAGAGCAAGTGCCTCGAATGAAAGGCGCACACGCCAAGTTTTTTTCCCGCTAGATGTTAATCGCTAATTTATTGTTAATTGCTAATGCGGATTAAATCGAGGTATCTTTGAATGAAAACTAGGCTTTTTTGGATGATATCTATTATCTTTTTTGTTATATTTCAATTTTGTGGGGGAATCCAACTGCTACTTGGCGCATTTTCTTACATTTTAATGTTTTTGAACAGATTTCATGGCTTTTTATTAGTTAATGCTTAACAATAAGGACAATCAAATTTCGAATTATTTATTAATGGTTTAATTAATAAATTTAAAAGTAGAATTTTATTAAAATGTCAAATGCCATTTCTGTTCAAATATGCACCATCACCTATGTGAATGTTTATGTTATAATGTAACTTTAATGTTACAATGTATTTATAACTTAATTATGCACATAGGAGGAGATCTAAGAAATTGAGCTGAACGTGAGAATATAGATTCCCTACATAATATACCTTGCACTTGACAAATTCAATATTCCAAAGTTAAACAGTATGAGATTTACAGCTTGCCTAATGTAATTTAAAATTTTAACTTTAGTCTGTTGGAAGTTAGAAGCATGGTAGCCATTGGTAATAATTAGCACTTATGTATTGTGACGTTACGCATGGTGCCTGTCACAAAGCGTCCCCTCACTCAAATTTAGCGCCGCTGTAACAGCGACAAATAGCGTCTCCAATACTGTTCCTATAATACTGAGCCTATAAGGAAGCAGCAAGCAGGGACGACCATCCATCCTGCGAACCCGAAGTCACCAAAATCTGCGAGCCCAGAGGAATCGGCTCAACCAGGACGGACATTAAGGGGTCAGCAGCCTCCGAAGGGGTCTCCAGCGAAGAGGTCATCGAGGGAGATCACCGGGTGGTGAGGCAGGCGACCCCGAGGCACTCGGCTTCTGAAGAGGACGACCTCCCTTGCCATCTCTTCGAAGCGGGGTTGGCGCCCTGTTGGGCACACGGCCCTGGCGTCGTTCGTCCAAAAGCACTGCGAGTCACTGAGCGCGCGGGAGGACCCGGCGACCAATAAGCGATCGATTTCGGGGACAAAGACGGCTAGGCGAACGTTAGGGCAAAGCGCGTAGAATTTGGCACTCTTGTGCTGACGATTAAAGGGAGCGGACGTGCGATCCCACGGTTACCGAGCGAGATACTAGCGAGCTAAGGGCGTTCTCAAAGAAGGAAGGAAGGAAGGAAGCCACCCCTTTCCAAATTAATCCGCCGCCGACGATTTATCAACTAGCGGAAAGCGAATAGCCTTCCAAGCTGGCCTTTGTAAGGGACCACTTTCTTTGGTGGATCTCAGCTAGCCGCTTCGTTGTCTCTCGGCCCTTCTGGCGGTCGATCTATCGACTGTAAGTTTCCGTTCTCGCTTTCGCGACTTGATCTCTCTTTTGGTGTTTGATCCTTTGCTTTTCTGAATGAGATATATTGTAGTCTGAGATCTTCCTGCAGGCTGATAGCGTCAGCCAAGAGTCACTTCAAAGAGTTCAGATTTTGCGAATTCTGTTAAATTACTAACACCGGTCAACTGCGTCGAGCTATCGATCATCTCAATGTAACTTTCGAATTGTCTGTGTTGCAATCACGTGCTTCGCCCGAGGTTGCTGATGAACACCTCGAGCGAAGAGCATTCTCTCTGCTTCATTGTCGGAATAAAACATTAACTAGCTCAATCCTGGCTTGTTCACTCGTGTCGAACCCACGTGCTTTCCTTGTTTTCTGATCTAGCCGAAGCAATCTTGTCAGCCGCCTCGGGAGATTCTCTGTTGCCGTTCCTTAGCGCCTTATTTTCGAGTGGCTCTTCGAGGCCTATTGTGTTAAAGTTTTGTGTGGCTGTTCGATGCCTAAAGAATCTATTTGAGTGGCATCTCTGATGCCTGGCGCCCATTCCGGATTTGCTAAGGAATCGTAGGCTTCGAATGTCCCGAGCCGAAGTGTCGGGAAAATTATCGTTCTGAGAGGGTAATCTAAGAGTTGGAAAATTCAGTTCCCCCTATTTAAATTTGCGGTTTCCAGTTAAAGTCGAGTGGATTAGGAAACAAAACCAAGCTCTGTTTTTCTCATTTATTCTCGAGCCTTGCTTTCGAGCGAGACTCGAGAATATTTCATTATTTTCCTGATAATATATAACTACTACTTGGCGCGAGACTCCTGATGTATTTGGTGAACGAGTGTTGATTACTAATAGTTGAAATTGTCAAGTGTGTAGCATATTAATCTTTAAAGCAATATTAGCAATTATTTATTTACAGTTCAAGGGAATGCTAGGTAGTAGTAATCAGTACTTGCTCAAACTACTTTCAGCACTTTAGGTTTGCGCTCCGTTTGCTAGGTACTTGACAGTGAGAAATAATTTGTAAAGTGTTAAGTCCAATCATCTAAAATTTCAATATATTATAGCTATTGGGAATCTCTTTTTTGCTACTCTGAATCATTATTTCATTTAACACGTTATAATTATAATATATAAACCAAGCAAAATGCTCATAGGCAATCTAATTTAGTTATATCATGACTGTCAAGTTCATCGCTTAACGAACACTTCAGCTAAAGAATAAAATGAATTAAGCAAGCTGTTGAAGAATCAATCTCATTACATATCATTATTCTCGAAGCGCTCTCAGTGACTAGCATCAGCTCGATTGGCGCCACTGATTTGACCAGGCTCTCCATATCTTCCTGACTGATGATTTGTTCTTGATGGGTGAGCTGAGTTTTCCTTTCAGAGAACCTGCTCATCCTCTGCTCCGACATAACCCCACCTGTCACTTAGAGCCCAGCTCACAGAGTCCCAACCTCACCTGATGGTCGAATCGATAGTGTAAGCGTGTTTCTCCGGACTTCGGTCCGCGT
Source organism: Ectemnius cavifrons (assembly GCA_964023945.1). Classification (NCBI taxonomy): domain Eukaryota; kingdom Metazoa; phylum Arthropoda; class Insecta; order Hymenoptera; family Crabronidae; genus Ectemnius; species Ectemnius cavifrons. The sequence goes on from OZ030381.1 coordinate 1,778,020, forward strand.
CGATCCGGGTCGACGCGCTCCAACTTCGCCCAGGTCCGCCAGGAGTCTTCTAGAAGGGGGAGGGGAAAATAATGGACGCCAGGGCCCGATAAGGGCGGAATTTCTGATACTGCTTCCCCTCGTCCTCGTTGGCTCCTCCCGCTTGACCCCTGACTGGACTCGGCGGCACTCGCCGGTGTCGACCAGGCTAGCTCGGGCTCGGTGGATTGGCGGAGTTGTTCGGGTTGGGAAAAGGAAGCTTAATAAACCCACGCGGATGGGTGGCAACGGTGTTTATTCTAGGCCGGGAACTGGCCGGAAACCCTAACGTCCAATCGCTCGCGACCGAACGTCGGCATTCGGACCCTCGGCTTTCCCGTAGCCGCTATACAATTTAATATCCCGGCCGGTCGCGTTTGCCGGACGCTCACCTGCTGGAAGGCTCGGACACGCCAGAGAATCGTGTGGAAACTCTCCTTCTCTTGCAGTCGAACGGCACTCGCAAGTTGTGAGCCGCCGATCTACTAGCCTCGAAGCCGGAAAAATCCAAAACCGTTAACATGCAAATTACACAGTTTGATGGTGGCGGCCGGGCCGCTCCTGGCATTCGTACGCCTTCCACTCTATGCGCTCGCGGTGTTCTACATGGACCAGGGACTTTGCGGCGACTTGAAGAGTCGCACCAAGGGGGTAACCGCCTAGTGACCGGTGGTCACTCGCGCCAGGATAGCCTCTTGCTGGAGCGTGAACGGCCGGCACCGAGATCTACAATTACTTTAGGCAGGCAGGCAATTCGCTTGGCTTACCGTGATCTTAATGCCTCGAAACTTTCCGCTCTCCTCTACTAGTCTTTGCTGGCCGGATTCTTTGCACTCGCACTCGGACACTGCTCGCTACAAAGGTCGTTCACAAAGTGAGGAGCTTCCGGTCCTACTCAAAATTCATTCAGCGTTACGTTGCCGCCTTACGCTATCGCTCTCTCGGGGCCGACGCGCCGATCGGTCTCGATCGGTAACGAGGGCTCGCGTATCGATCTCGCGCGCTGGGATCGATCATTCCGCTACGCTACGCTTTCCGCCGCTGTCTTCAGCCGACGAAAGCTAGGAGCCCCTGGTACGTCCGTCGGTCTGTCGCAGTTGCGTCATTCGTCGTCGGTCCTGGGTCAGAGCGGCCTGATCGGTACGTCAATCGGCGTATCTGCACCCTCTGTATGGCTCGCAGGTAGGACTCGTCGGGTCCATTCTCCTCGAGCTTAACTCCCGCTCCTCGATCGACTCGCTGGTATCGTCGCTATATCGGGCTCGAAACAAGATAGAGACGCATTAGAGTATATTCGGTGGTTTGGGCGGCCCCCCTTGGAGCAACTGTTGTTATGTTAAGCGGCGAGTGCGACGCGGCATCGCGTGAGAGCGGGAGTTTTGGGACGGGCTACGCTGCCCCGTCACAATAGAGATCGATGTCTGATCAGCCTAGGTGTGCGCTACATGCACACCCTGGCGACCATCTCCCGAACTGTTCTATCTGCTCGTCATCTCTAAGGCAGGGCCCCGCACCCACCGTGGTTGGTGTTGCGTTCCAAGCGGAGAACGCGATGGAAGACGTTGAAGTTAGCGATGGGATCGGGCCCGTGGAGCACTAAAGTGCTCTGCTCAAGATGATCCACCAGGTAATAGATGATTTGCCGCCGTATACTCGAAATGAAAAGGCTGAGTTGGGTTGTATGGTTTCAAGTAAACTGATTTATTTCAGGTAATGGCTGACTTATTGGAGCAGTCCGAAACACGTCCGTCCTCGGGAAGGTTTCGGAGAAGAAGAGATCAAGCTAAGGGCTTGACTCTCCAAGGAGCGTTACAAAATATTAGAACTATCAAGAAATTGTCATTCAACTTGTTAGTTGCTAGGCTTCGGAAATCAATAAAATCTTATGGTCGATAAAGTGATTTGGCTAACCTCTCCCTACAGTCGGTTTTACAGATTCCTAGTTACGAAGATGGCGTTAGCGACAATTTCAGGTTAGAGGGAGAACGAGGATACAACACCTCTCCCCTTATCCAAAAGGTGTTTCCTTAAGGGAACAGCTTTTTACAATATATACATATTTACATGAAGAACGTATGTGGTAAGCCTTAATAACTAGCGATGTACATTATCATAGAATTATTCTTGTTTATTAACAATTTAACGCAGAAGCTAGGGAACTCGCGCATGATTAACATATATGTAGTTCGAATCAAGTCTAATAAATTTTGAAGAACATTAACATCATCAAGGAATAATCGTCGAAATTACAAATGTGAATTTGAAAGCTGTGATACATATATAATGGCAGTAAACGTGGTGCGTATAGTCTCGCTTAACATAATAATATTATGGTATGCATAATCAAAATAAGCGGCAAGGACTCAAGTAATAATAGTAGCGTTTGTATATAAAGCGTAGTAAATCAAAGAGAACTCTGAGTTGACTGAGTTGAATAAGAACACAAGTACACAGCACACCATTGTGATGGGGACCGGGACACGGCGCAACATACCCTCCAATATTGCGGAGCATGGAGGGAGCAACGCCGCACAATGGGCTCAAACGCTGAAAACGCGGACATTGGCACTAAATTGTACTTTATCGTAACAAGAACGTATTTATCGGGGTTCTTTGGGTAATTTGTCATATATGTTGTATGATTTTGATGCTATGCTTTCATTTTGATATTATATCTGTTGTTTCTAGCCTATGACCCACCATATAATGGCATTATTATCTGATGCATAAAATGGATGATTTTTTATCTCGAAAACTTCAACAGATTTCACATATCAGACATAGGTCAAAATATTCGTCAAACCTTCTACTTTAATGCCCTGAAACCAGATGGTGCGATTTTTTGCGATTTTGGAAATGCCAGCACATTTTGTCGACCACTACATTAATGGGACAATCCACATAGGATATCGATGTTGGAAATAAGCACGAATGTCCGTTAAAACGCACAAAACGCAACTTCTGCTTTCACAGTACCAAAGTACGAGTTCTAAGAAGAGTTTCTACACAAGTTCAATCTGGAAATTCTCGTGATACCTTTACCAAAATCGCTAATGAATAAGGAAATGTTATAACGGTATATTATCTGATGCATAAAATGGATGATTTTTTATCTCAAATACTTCAACAGATTTCACATATCAGACATAGGTCAAGATATTCGTCAAACCTTCTACTTTAACGCCCTGAAACCAGATGGTGCCTTTTTTGCGATTTTGGAAATGCCAGCACATTTTGTTGACCACTACATTAATGGGACAATCCACATAGAATATCGACGTTGGAAATCAGCACGAACGTCCGTTAAAACGCAATAAAACGCAACTTCTGCTTTCACAGTACCAAAGCACGAGTTCTAAGAAGAGTTTCTACGCAAGTCCAATCTGGAAACTATCGTGATAACTTTACCAAAATCGCTGATGAATAAGGAAATGTTATAACGGTATATTATCTGATGCATAAAATGGATGATTTTTTATCTCAAATACTTCAACAGATTTCACATATCAGACATAGGTCAAGATATTCGTCAAACCTTCTACTTTAACGCCCTCAAACCAGATGGTGCCTTTTTTGCGATTTTGGAAATGCCAGCACATTTTGTTGACCACTACATTAATGGGACAATCCATATAGGATATCGATGTTGGAAATAAGCACCGTAAAGGAAAGGCCCCGAACCAGGTTGGGATTTGCGTTCATGTGCAACCTCAATGTATACGCGGAAAGAAGTTTGGCTGCTGGCCTCGACTTAAGTCCAAAAAGACTTTTACGGGATCAGTGGTACGCAGGTAGAGGGTGGGCAAAAAATATAATGGAAAGGCACAAATGTTAATTGCTCGAGTCGTTGCAAGCTAGAGCTACATTAATTGACTCATCTGAGTTCATAAATTGTGGTCATCGCGTATAATGGTCGACAAAATGTGCTGGCATTTCCAAAATCGCGAAAAATCGCATCATCTGGTTTCAGGGCGTTAAAGTAGAAGGTTTGATGAATATTTTGACCTATGACTGATATGTGAAATCTGTTGAAGTTTTTGAGATAAAAAATCATCCATTTTATGCATCAGATAATATACCGTTATAACATTTCCTTATTCATCAGCGATTTTGGTAAAGTTATCACGACAATTTCCAGATTGGACTTGTGTAGAAACTCTTCTTAGAACTCGTGCTTTGGTACTGTGAAAGCAGAAGTTGCGTTTTGTTGCGTTTTAACGGACGTTCGTGCTTATTTCCAACATCGATATCCTATGTGGATTGTCCCATTAATGTAGTGGTCGACAAAATGTGCTAGCATTTCCAAAATCGCAAAAAAACGCACCATCTGGTTTCAGGGCGTTAAAGTAGAAGGTTTGACGAATATTTTGACCTATGTCTAATATGTGAAATGTGTTGAAGTTTTCGAGATAAAAAATCATGCATTTTATGCATCAGATAATAATGCCATTATATGGTAGTAGGCCATAGGCTACAGACTACAGTTATAATATCTAAATGAAAACATAACATAAAAAACATACAACATATATGATAAATTACCCAAAGAACACCAATAAATACGTTCTTGTTACGATAAAGTACAATTTAGTGCCAATGTCCGCGTTTTCAGCGTTTGAGCCCACTGTGCGCCGTGTCCTGGTCCGATATATTGGGCGGGACCTCTCGCTGCCGACGGTCATTAGGGAGATCCTCGGCAGCGGGAGGTCGTGGAGGGCCTTCCTCACATTTTGTGAGGAGGTCCTCCTCCAAAAGGAAGAGGCGGAGCGGCGGCGAGAGAGGACGGACCCCTTCCGTTTGGCGAGGGCCCGTCCTCACCGCCGCCCCGCGCGGGGGGATGCAGCCCCCCCCCCCCCGCAGTAGCCAGAATACCCGGCCCCACTCACGGGCCGGGTACGCACCAAGGGGTCGTGAGGCGGCAGAGTGGTGGCTCTGTCGCCCGCATAAACGATCCCGAGGTGGGGCGGGACGTGTCGTGGTCGCACGTCCCGTCAAGAAGGTTCCATGGAACAGCGGGAGACACGGTTTCGCTCCTCCTTCGCTGATAGCGAAGGAGTGGGTCGAGCCGTGCCTCCCCGCATGGGTGGGGGACGCCTCCCTCTCTCGCTTACGCGAGAGCGGGGATGGCTTTCTCCCCCACCATGAGATGTGCCCCCCGAGAGGGGCGGGCGCGAGGGATTCAAGATGGCGGTCGTGAAGAGCGGTCGCGTTTTTGGCAGCTCCCGGTCGGGTAGTATTAACGTTGGACAAACGCGACTTATCCCAACTCGCGAGTGATCAGTGCTTCCGCGCTAACATTCCGCACGATTTAATATATAAATCTTTATTGTGACCCTCTAATTAAATTAGATATTGCAATGTAAAGGCTGCGGACGTACATGTAACCTCTCAACATGGCGGACGGCAGCCCCGCCACGTGCTCGTGATTCTGTAAACTGTAAAATATTCGCCCACAGGTGTCATCGGCCAGAAATATCGGTTGAATTCGCTCAAGAATAGATTAATAAACGCTGCGTACCAACAGAGATCCGGTTTTCATGGTTATTGGCTGTTATTTTCGACCTTGAACTTGTGCCACGTGCACGGCTGACACGTGCCTGTGAGGAATACATTTCAGTCCTTCCTCTACTAATTGCTCCTCACACTATGCTTGGGATGTCACTTAAACTGTAAGGAACACCTCGATTCTCACTGGGAATATCCCAAACAATTTCTTGATCGGTCTGAAGCTGACAGGTGTTGAAGGCCCATGGCATACTGGTGAGCAGTTAATCATCCTCTAACTATCTTCCAGCTACTCCCCAGCACCTCACTCAGCATGATTAGACATTCCAATTTCCAGTATTACTAGACGCATCCTGCCTTGTCTTCTGTGCTCTCTCACTCGCTTCACTTTCTCATTCTCCACTCGGTAGCCCCATAACCCCTTAGCCCTTTACCCAACACAGCTTATACAACACCCATGTGAATCCTTCCTCAGCTTACTTGCCTCACACCCCTCTACCCTACTATATTAACACTTCCCACAGCATGTTAATCCTGTAGTTATTGTATCGTCCCACTCACCTCGCATGACAACCTAGACATTCATTGTCTGTCGCACAAACGCCAGGCTGCCTGCGGTGCCAGCTTGGTCGAGTAAGACAGGCCTGTCCACCCTGCCTCTCCCAGGGCAGAAAGAGCTGTGCAGGCTTTGTATGGTGTCTGGGATACTTCCCTCTTTGTTGAGTGGGCGGCAGGCAGTGAGTGTCTGAAAATCCCAGCTTGCGTTACACTCTATTACACCTTCTCTTCAATCCACTCCCAACTTCCCCTAATTAATTAACTGTTCAACCCTCCCTGGTGGCTGATACTTAAATAAACATTGTTAATAATAACAATTGCATGAAGGTCATGCAAGACATGACACTAAATAAAACACCGGTCCGGTCTAAACCAATCATTAACCGACCAATTGACTAAGCAATACTAAAACCAAAAAACCAAAACTAAACCAAGCCACTAGAAGTGGAAGTGCTTCTCTCTCTCACACACACACAGGTCAGAAATAGGAGACAACTACAAATATCATGCCCAAGGAAGAATGGCGCCTCCACTGGAATGAACAGGGCAAGGAGCACTTACACAAAATCAAATGAATTGAATAAAACAAATAAGGAAGGAAGGAAGGAAGGATGTAATAGCACAAGCAAAGAAATAAGGCATGCAAACGCACATTGCTCTGCAACAAAGGCTGAGTACCTCCGCAGGAGTATCACCACATAACTACTTGATTATTATTATTAATCCCATGCCCATTCCCATAGAATTTAGAACCCCACTGCTCGGAGTTCAGACATTTCTAGGGAGCTGCTTCATGCCCCGGCTAAGAGGGGGACGAGGGGTCTTCCCGCTGGGAAGCGCGCCCTTCCCCCCTCTTCACCGCAGGCATCCGGAGGGGCAGTCCTCGCCGAAGGGGCCTCCACCTCCTCCTCACAGGAGGTGGAGATGGCCCCAACGGCATCGACCAGTGGAGGGGGTGATCCACCCCCCACTGCAGCTCATGACGAGGTGGCAGAGGTTACCAGACCCGCAACAACAGAGGCCCGCCTGGAGGAGGGGATGGACATCGCCGAGTAATGGCGATATCCCTTCTCCAGGCGAACCTGAACCACTCCCCTGACGCCCAGGGTCTGCTAGCCCAGACCATGGTGGAAAGGGGAGTGGCCCTGGCGGCTGTGTCCGAGCCCCACAGGATCCCTGACTCGCCTCTATGGGTCGGGGACCTGCTGGGTGTCTCTGCCATTGCGGTAGGGCCCGCCGTGGCTGCAAGTTTCGGTACCGTCCGCCTTATCGGGCGGGGCCGGGGCTTCGTGGCCGCCCACTGGAAGGATCTGGTGGTGGTGCCGGTCTACCTGTCCCCGAACATCCCCATCATCGACTACGAGTCGGCGCTCGACCAGCTGAGCGCCAGCATCCGGCCGCATCTCGGTGTTCGGATGCTCGTGCTGGGGGACTTCAACGCCCACGCGACAGCGTGGGGCTCCCCCAGCACTGACCGTAGGGGGATGATTCTCGGGGACTGGGCAGCGGAGTTGGACCTGAGGTTGTTGAACCAAGGGTCCACCCCCACCTGCATACGGGTGCAGGGGGTGTCCATCGTCGATTTGACGTGGGCTTCCCCCTCGGCCGTGCGCTGGGTGGAGGGCTGGCGTGTGGAGGAGGGTCTGGAGTCATTCTCCGATCACTTATACGTGACAATGACCCTCCTCCCGAGCACGCCCCCCTCGGCTGCCCGAGGCCGCCACCATAGCGGGCCTGGGACGCTACCGTCAGGATGGAGGTCCCGAACCCTGGACGAAGACCTGCTGGTTGCGGCTGCCCTGGTCATGAATTGGCCAGCGAGGGAGCCCTGTGTCGACCCCGGCGACGAGGTGGAGAGGTTGCGGGCCGATATGGCGACGGTGTGTGACGTCGCCATGTCCCGGGCCTCGAAATCCGTCCCCCGGGGACAGGTGTACTGGTAGTCTGAGGAGATCGCCGATCTCCGGCGCAACACCATCCGCGCCAGACGCCAGTACACCAGGGCTAGACGCAGGGCTCACAGATCCCTCGCTGAGGAGGCGGTCCTGTGGGAGGGCTTCTCCGCTAGGACGCGCCTCCTGCAGACCGCCATCAGGGCAGCCAAGAGCAGAGCCTGGGCTCAGCTCCTCGCCACCATCGACGAGGATCCGTGGGGGCGCCCGTACCGCATGGTCATGCACAAGCTTCGGCCATGGGTGCCCTCACTGACGGAAACGCTCGACCCCGGCTTCCTCGATGAGGTGATAGCCACCCTCTTTCCGCCGGACGTTCCGGCGGGGGAGGTGGCTGTGCCTCCGGGAGTCGGGGTTGAATTTCCAATGGTGGCAGACTCCGAGGCGGCCGACAACCTGACCGTCCCGGACGAGGAGCTTGCTAGGGCGGCCAGGAAGCTCTCCGGCAGGAGAGCTCCTGGACCGGACGGTATCCCTGGCAAGGCCTGGGCTCTGACCAGCAGGGTCTGGGGCCCGAGGGTTCGGGACCTCTTCTCCAAGTGCTTGGAGATGGGCTGTTTCCCCAGGGCTTGGAAAAAATCGAGGCTCGTCCTTCTCCACAAGGAGGGAAAGCCCGCTGACTCCCCCGTCAGCTTAACGGCCGGTTTGTCTGCTGGACGAGTCGGAAAAGTGGTTTGAGCGAGTAATCGCCAACCGACACGTCCGGCACCTGTCCGAGGTGGGGCCCGATCTGAGCGAGTGTCAATTTGGGTTCCGCGAGGCCCGCTTCACGGTTGACGCCATCAGCCGTGTTAGGGCCTTCGCGGACGCGGCGATCTGCCGGGGTGAGGTGGCATTGGCGGTGTCTTTGGACATCGTCAATGCCTTCAACTCCCTCCCCTGGGGCAGGATCATGGAGGCGCTCGAGTACCACCGAGTGCCTCCGTACCTGCAGCGGGTCGTCCGCGCCTATCTGTCGGACAGGACCGTCGGCTTCCCGGCCGGCGGCGGCCGGTGGGGGGTGAAGTTCGTCGCCCGAGGTGTCCCGCAAGGGTCGGTTCTGGGACCCTTGTTGTGGAGCCTCGAGTACGACAAGGTCCTGCGGGCTTACCTCCCCGCTGGTACAGCACTGGTCTGCTATGCAGACGACACCCTGGTGCTGGCCAGCGGAGAGGACTGGAGAAGGACGAGCCGTCTCGCGGGTCGTGGCCGAGGTGGAGAGCCTGGATCTCCGCGTAGCCCCGCAGAAAACCGAGGCGGCCTGGATCAGCCGTCTTCGGGGTCTGCACGCAGGGCTGCCGGAGACCGGGCTCATGGTGCGTGACACCATGGTCGAGGTGAAGGGGTACTTTAAGTACCTCGGAGTTCACCTCGACCACCGCTGGCGCTTCAAGGAGCACTTCGAGAGGATCCTCCCCAGGGCGGAGAAAACAGCCGGCGCGTTATGCCGGCTTCTTCCAAACCTGGGGGGTCCTCTCGAAAAAGTACGGCTCCCCGGTATGGTCCGAGGCCTTATGCGGCGCTGGCAACGCCGCTACCCGAGCTCGGGTAGGCCGGTTACACCGACGTGTAGCCATAAGGATCTGCCGGGGGTACAGAACTGTATCCCACCGTGCAGCCAGTGTGGTGGCCAGATCTCCCCCGTGGGAGATCGTAGCCCGCTCGCAGGGTCTATATTACAGAGACCTTGTCGATGCGCGGCAGAGGAGTGTGGTCACCACACAGCTGAAGACCGACTTCAAGCGCCAGTCCCGGCAGTACCTGCTGGACTCGCGGGCCAGCTGGCTCGACGAGCCTAGCATCGAGCCCAGCAGGGCAGTCCGGGCTATCCGCCCGCATCTCCAGCGCTGGGCGGATAGGGGTTTCGGGGGTGTCACGTACCGCCTGTGCCAGGTGCTCACCGGGCATGGTTGTTTCGGTGAGTACCTGGGCAGGATCGGCAGGGAGGCCACGGCCCGCTGCCACCATTGTGGGGCCGACCGGGACGACGCGCAGCACACGCTGGAGCACTGTCCAGCGTGGGCGGACGAGCGCACCGTCCTGGTTGGTATTATCGGAGAGGATCTCGCGCTGTCGAGCATCGTTAGCAAGATGCTCGACAGCGCGGTGAAGTGGGACTCGGTCGTCTCCTTCTGGGACCAGGTAATGCTCGCGAAGGAGACGGCCGAGAGTGCTCGGGAGCGGCAGCGCCATCCCGAGCGGCGTGGGTCCCCCGGGCGGAGGGGCAGGGGGAGGAGACGGAGGCCGGACCTCCAGGCGTCACCGTGACGGTGCCGCCCACTCCTCTTCCCTCCCCTCCTGCCGGGAACATCAACGGGGGACGGCCGCGAGAGAGTACCACGGCTCTCCCGCGGCACAAAAAACGTCGGCGCGGTCGGCGGGGGCTCAGCTGGGGGGCTGGGTCCCTCCATTGCACTCCGGTCGCGTGAGGGGGTGATGGGCGTGTGGCCCGCCCGTCACCCAAACTACAGGTGGTGAATAAATCTCTTCCCTTCTTACCTCACTTATCCGCCTGGATCCCCTTTTTTTTCATACAACCAAGGGAACAGGATCATTTCTGTGAGTGATAGCAGGAACCACGAGTTAAGGCACACCACGAGTGAGGATGGAGGCTTTTCGTTGTGCGGATGTCACATGAACGCAATACAACTTTGCTATTTATCTATTTATGTTCAAGCTTATCAAATTTGCGCGCCTAAGGACTGGAGCGCTGATCTCCCTCGGTAGCACTGTCCCGAGTGCGGTGGCACCTAATTCTTACCTGCCTAATTACCGGCAATCCACCGCACTCGGAATCATTTCTTGCCGTCCTTACGTCACTCCTTTCGGGAAGGTTCCAGGCGCTTCAAAGCGGAAGTTAAAGGGAACCTTCCAGAAAGGGTCGCGAGGTAATAAATACCGTGGGAGTTCGGTACTCACTCTCTTATTCTTCTGTGCTGATCACCTGAGGTAACCGCTGCAAAGAGTCGCTTGCTCTAACGCTTTAAACCGCTGTCTTGTACAATTTGGAGTCGCTAGCTCCAGTCTGCTCAGACTATTGTGAACGGAAAAGAGGAGGAATTTATAATCAACCAAGTGTATTTTCAACTCATACAAACAACAATAATACAGTGGAAGATATTAAAAGGAAAGTGCACTTATATCAAACAACTTAGCCTACATAAAACTTAAACCTATTCCTAAAATCTACACTAACCTAGCTACGAACTAAACTAAACCAAGAAGACCTATCCTAACTATCCTAATTATTCAAAAAACCGCTGTTCACCACCTATCGAACAATTTAGTTATCTAATTTATTTATTCGATACTTGTAGTCATATCTAATTTCACTCATCCCAATAATCATAATCATAATATTTACAGATACACCTTCAATTATGCTTGTATATATGGGTGCATGTATGTACTGTGACGTGGCAAATTTCTGCCCGTCCCAAAGACACAGCGTCTTGCACGTCTTCGGCGCGCTCGGAGCTCGGGGTGGGGATGGGAGGCTCGCGGGCTCGCTTGAGCGCGCATTGGTTACTTGGTGTCACCTATTTTGACTTTCTTCACGATTATCTTCTGCCCGTTTACAGCTACCACCTTTTCCAAGTATGGGGAAAAGAGCAGCAACATTGGGATCAGCGGGCTACGCATCGCCGCGTAGCCAGGGCCGCACCACACGGACGCTGCATTTACTTTAGACATTTTCGTTATAGGAACTTCTTGGCCGCTGCTGCGGTTAGCCGTCGGAATCCGCCGATTTTTCGGTCGGTAGGGTCAGAGGGACACCCACTTGCCTGCTCCGGACAGGGCTTGGGGGTGCGGAAGAGCCGGCTCCACTTTCCTTCTGCCCTCGCCGTTGATCCACCGTTGTGGCAACGTGCGGGATTCCCGACATTTTGTGTATCACCCATTCGCGCAGTACACCTTAGTACGCGCTGTAAGAATGGGCATTAGTGTTATGGGCTGGCAGAGGAATTGCCAGCCCGAAGGATTCCTCCCTTCATTTTAGGGCAGGGTAACCTGTGGGTTACCTGCGGCCCTGCAAGAGTTTTCGCGCGAGCGAGGACTCTATTTCGTTCGATTCTGGGAAACGGCGGTTTTGGCCGAGCCGCCGAATTCCCGCGAACTTACGCCGCGCGGATTAGCGAGTACCAAGAAGTTTCACATAAGGTTTGTAAAGTGTCCCTGAGTAAAGGAGCCAATCCTCGCGTCCTCGGAGCACCAAAATTCGACTATAAAGTAAGCACTTTTCGATGGGAAAATTCATTCTTACGGTGACATCAACTACGACCAGTGTGTGCTCCAGAGTGACCAGCGAAGCTTTCCGATTTCTCACCTACGACTCCGAGGGTGCCGAGGACCACGCTGCCTCCTTTCCTAGCTGCGGGATTGGTAAGCTGTAATCTCTCAGGCTCATTATAATCGCGATCATTATTGTTCTTTGTGTCACGGGTTTTATGGTTAACCCCCTTTGTTAGTGATTATCGTTAAACTTGGTGATTATCGTACCGAATATTATGAGATTATCGTTGTGAATATCGCATCCATTGTCGCTGTGACTATTGCTATCTTACGCGTTCACCATCCACGTGCAATAGGGTTACGTTCGAATACCGCGGCGGCCCGCGGCCGCCATTTCGTGAACGCTTGGTGGCGAGCAAGCAGCGGCGACTTCGGCCTGCACTTTTCGTTTGTGAGATTATCGTTCAAGTATTAGTGAATATCGTTTTCTGCACTGAGTCGTGAACCTCCCCCTCTCTGCTGAGTTTAGCCAGCCATCGCGTTTGGATCCTTTGGGGATCGACTGTGATTCTTATGGTTGAGTCATGTTATCATTGAGATTATCGTTCGAGTGAATATCGCATCGCGTATCGTTGGAGGGAATATCGCATCGCGCATCGTCCGTGTGAGTATCGCTCGCGTTTACCGCTCGTGAGATTATCGCTCGGTCTTCGTCTACCGCTCGTGAGATTATCGCTCGGTCTTCGTCTACCGCTCGTGTGATTATCGTTCGGTCTTCGTCTACCGCTCGTGTGATTATCGCTCGGTCTTCGTTTACCGCTCGTGTGACTCTCGTTCGGTTTTCATCTATCGCTCGCGTTTACGGATTGAGTGTCTAGCGTTCTTTTCGCGTTTATTAAATAATTGCGTTTAGTTAATCACAGCCGATCTCCCAGGGCTATCGAGAAATTCGTCCCGTTTCTTATGTGACCCCCGAATCCTCTCCACTCACGGGGACCCACCGCCTCACCCCGACCCCTTCACGCGAGGTTGCCTAGAGGTGATTTGCGTGGCGAAGAATTTGGCCCCCTAGGGGAGCCCAGGAAGGGAGCGCCCGGGAATTTGGGTCTCACAGTACATGTATATATATATATGCATTCACATCTTCTGTGACGTCTGCACTTTGGGGAGGCCCTCTCACCACACTTGAGTTATTAGTATTGGGTGCATCTCGACTGCAGGCAGGCAGTGTTCTTACCCATTGACTGTATAGAATAACACATGCACCATATATATTAATGTAATAGGCATGGCAGGACTATCCCTTTCTGGCAACTCTCCTGTAGTTTCTCTGACGTATTTAGGCGTGCGGGCGCTTATGAGTTGACATGCAACGTATTGCCGGCTGAACCTTGTATTGTCTTAATAGTGTCGATCTGCGGTCAATCCGAGAATTGTACCCAGTATAAACTGGTCTCTGTAACCAATTACCGTTAATTAAGTACGCAAGCTATCAGCTAATAGTCAACAGCTTATAATGACAATGCCACAACCCCTGTTAACTTACATGACAACTGCACATGGACGGAACATCCCCTGGATTTGAGGATTCTCCAGTGAAACTCCCACCATGAACAAACGTTCTCTGATCTAAGCATTTCACACTCTGCCTTTCGCTTCTTTTTCCCAATGCATACACACAGGAACGTATGTCTTCTCTTCGCTACACCTGTACATTACGTGTAGCATGCGCACATTTTGTGAACTGCATCATACATAGGTTGATTGTCCCTAGTACTCTGGCTGGTCCGTGCTCTTTTCAATATGCCCAACCGGTATAAGTTATCCCTGTCTTTCTCTCTCACAGTTTCACGCATTGACGGCGGCACTGCTGCCACTAAGGCTTCTTCCATTCATGAGCCTGGTCACTCTGATTTGCCTTCCAACCTTCTAGAATTATACTTGCAACAGGATTCTGTGTTAACGTAGAACTATTAAATATATTAAAGTATAATGCTATGACTGGACTTTAGTAGCATAACGTTAACTCTACCTACTTCCTCTCTTTTGTCGGCTGGCCCTGACCTAGCCTCGCTCGCAGCCACTTAGAGTTTCGGAAAGTGTGGCTCTTTTCTCATTGCATATAACGCACAGGGGCTGGATGCTGGAACGGACTCTTGCGTTGCAGCCACCGTAATTAAGATGTACACCCAACACACTTAGAGGCTAGGAGTGTCCCGACGCTAGACTTCACCTAGTACATGTAGCCCTCAATTGCTAATACTCTTTGCATGACAAGTCGTAGTCTCACGGCTGACCCCATAAGGTCAATGCAAAAGAGCAATCAGATTACATTAGAGCCAGTCTTCACCCGCTCATGCTGCTAACATACAGAACATAACACTCCACTAAACACCACAAACACATACATCACCATGTGATGTGAGCGGGTGGCGATGAGCTATAATTTTAGTGCACTCCTGGCATCTGGAAACCAAACACTTAACAAATGTATTTGCATGACCCCCCACATATTGCCACACTTGACAACAATAACAACAAGGACATATAACAATACAGTAATCCATTTGCCAACGCATACCTGTGTATATTGGATCCCACTATTTCTTTTCAGGGGCATGGGAGAGCCGCTGCATGCACATGTCCCTGTTGCTATTTTGCTTTCAGATGGTGCGATGATTCCCACAAACACGAGGATTCCTTCTCCCGTGCACCAAAGGTGAGCCAAGGCCTCTCTTGCTATGTTGCAGCTCACCATGTCGGAGTAGCTCGCCTCCAATCACTACGGATAGGAGTCAACACGGCAGGTAGTCGTGATTCAGCCCCCAGCATAATAACACACACGTAGCTACATTACCCCCTACGGATGGCTGCTCCACTGAGCTCCGTTCTAGCTGTCACTCTGCGATTTAACCTGACTGTAGCAGTGGAGGCGCAGTTCGCAGTTGCCAAGCCTAACTTTGGTATCGTTGACAGTTACGGGTAGCAAACAAGGCTGGTTGACGTTTCGGAGTCAGCGTCTCGAGCTCGTGCCCCAGTGGCTGATGGTCTCGACGCCAGCCGGCAGACCAACTCCGAGCATGCGCGACCCAGGACTGCGCGGGCGATAGAATCCTCTTGATTCTGGGCCATTGCCATAGATAGCGACAGGACCCCCTTGGAGCCTGCCTCGGTTCCGAAGCAGATGAAATATAATTATAATTATAATTTTCTTGTGCGAAGTCATGACAGTCGCTCCTCGCGTTACTATACACTCCGGTTTGGCCGCAGATCTGACGCGGCTGAGATTCTTACAGGAGTGGACTCTGATGCTGTGGCTGCAGGATCGGGATCCGCGCAGCTGCGAAATCTACTGAGGGCCCTTTTGCGGTCCTCCTACCTTGCTCCTTTCAGCGATCCCACTGAAGAGGACGGGGTGGACGTAGGAGGCGACATGCAGCACTGCGTGTGTCATGGTGTTATAGTGTGCTATTTTATATTTTATTCCGTATCTTGCTTGCCTGCATCAACAGGAACTTCACTCTCCCTTATTGCCTCCTGAGCTCCACTTGTCTGATACTGCTTTTGTGTCCTTCCTTCGACTGCTATCACGAATCATCGTCGCTCATCATTGTTCCTCCCTCTGCCGTTGTTCTTTTCTGTCATTGCAGGTGATATATATCAGTTGAAGGAGGTATGCCTTGCGTGCTCTCCTAAACTAAACTGATAGGAGGAGTCAAAATTCACCCGCGGGACACAGACGAGGACTGGGAGATGGAACGCGGGAAACGTAAGCTGAACACTGGGGATTGAAGGATTGAAGGATAAGGAAGGGGATTAGAAGTGTGAAATACGAAGAGAGAAGAACTATCCCGTGCCTAGAAGGGACGGATGCAGGACACTCCAACGATCCACGAAGGCGAAGACGAACGGGAAAGAAGGGGAGTAGAGACTAAGGATACTGGCACCGGTGACACTGGACCGGGGAGCTCGGTGGTTGCTTTGGAACGGGGGTAGACGGACTTCATAAGTGGGTGGGGTCTCTCGCACGAGCCTGGTGGATTCGGCGAAAGTAGGAGCGGCTAAATGGAACACAGGCCTGGACACCGGCGCCCGGCGCAATTCGCCGTGGACGGCACGGTCAAGTTCAGGGATTCCAACGGCTGGTACTCCGAAGCCTGTAGGAATCCTCCTTGTGCGGGCGACATTTTGCGCACGTCGGGAAAGCTATCGTACACTCGGGGATAACTGAGCGCACCACCGAGTATGATCCCCCGGGACAGTAGAGCTGGTCCCGCCCAAGCCGGGGCACATAATAGCGAGCGAACGGGTTAGGGAATCTGACATCAGTGACACTGGTCTGGGGAGCACAGTGGCCGCATTGAGAACGGGAAGACAGACGGTTCGGGTGGGTGGGGTCTCCCGCATGAGTATGGTGGGCTCCGCGAAAGTAGGAGCGGCTGAAGGGAACACAGGCCTGGACCCCGGCGCAACGCGCCTGGGACGGCACGGTCAAGTTCAGGGATTCCTGAGGCTGTTACTCCGAAGCCTGAAAGAGTCCGCCCCGTGCGGGTGACCTCATGCACTCGCTGAAAGGGTTTCGTATTTTCGAGGGGATAGCTAAGTGCGCCACCGTGTATGACACCCCGGGGCAGTGGAACTGGCCGTGTCCGAGTCGGGACACACAACCGCGAGCGAGCGAGCGACACACTTACGCACACTTTTCTTTTCTCTTTCTGTGAAACGCATACTGACGCCCATCGAACACACACTTTCGCACACACACCTAAACAAGAACCTTCCCGACTAGACATGGACACTGCATGGACTGGACCGAAGCGGAGCTGCTTAGTTCTCTCGTAACTATTTGGCTGAGCCTGATTCTCGTTGACAAATCACACGCACACTTTATCAGCACCATTGTACCACGGAGTGTAGGCATGCAAGTATGGGAGAGAGTGCATTAGGCGTATACACGAGGGGCAGGGATTCCGAGCGCCGCAAGAATGAGTGAACTCCCGTATGAATGAACGTACCAATCAACGAGAATCGGGCTCACCAGTAGCACTGCCCATTAGCGATGACAAAACTAGAATTTGGGCTATCTCTCTCTTTTCGTTTCCTTTTCTTAATGCCGCTCTGCGATGCTAATCGCTCTGGGCGGCAGTGGAAAGACTCCGCCGAGGTCAGACGGACGACAAGACATCACGCCACGTACGGTAGAAGTAGTATAAGTCGTGTTGGGAATAGACTTCCCCGCTCTCAAAACATTTGCTGGACAATCGGGGAAAGACTCGTGGGACGTCATTGATACAAGATCCGAGAAGGGGTGTCTCGCGTTTCTGTCGCTCTTCCTGGATTCCACGGGCAACCTCAGCTAGTTCAGCGGGCCGGGCCGGCCTCTTGCAAGTGAGGAGACCACCCGAAAGCATCGCGGCGGTAGCACATAATAGGTAGCAATGTGAGTTTCACGCGCGTGACGGCGGAACCTCACATAAGAGCCGGCAGTAATGCGGGAGGGAGCTCCGCGGGCGCCTACCCGATGCCGTGTCAATCGGGCACCGCACCGCAGAAAATGCCTCTCGTGCGTTTCACGAGAGACAGGTTAAGCGCCGAGAGAAAGGGGAGACTCCGACTCGGGAGGGCTTCCGTCGGCTCACGTCGGTTCTCGTTCACCTCACCTCCCTCACCTCCGGAAGGGGGGGGGGGGGGGGGCGCCGAGGGCTGACGAAGTCCCCGCAGTCATTTGCTCGCGTTTTTGACTCGTGGGTACCTCCTCTGACTCTCCCACATCCCACGTCGTCTGCGAGCCGTCCGTCTCCAGACGGTATAGGACCGGGGGGGGGGGGGGGCGCGTAAAAACCTTGCACATCGGGCGTAGATGCTAGGGGACTTGTAGGGCATCTCCGTAGGCTTTACGCGTCTCCGCGCTTCAGTCGCAACAACGGGGAGACATTTCGCGCGCTCCTCAGACTCGGAAGATTCGCGTGACACGGGCGTTTCCTCGTATTAGGGCCCTCACGAGCGCAAGATTCCAGGCGAGCTCGGTGCTAGAGGCTGACATGGACACGCGACGGACAGAGAGCGGGGAACTTTTGGACACAAGACGACCTCCTGATATCGTCTACTAGGCGAGTATGGGATTGTTTCGAGCGGCCGACTGCCTCCCTTTTCCAGCCCTGCGTACTCCACGAAGTTGGCGACCTCGTTTATCCCGGGTCCACGCGTAATGGGGGCCTCCATCGAGCGCGTGGGTGTGAGACAGATCGATGGATGGTCGATTGATACTGCGAACAATCGGCTCGGATACCCCCCCCTCGGAAGGCGATCTCTCGCTCCCGTGTCTGGTCGTGTGCGTTGGAGGTGTGCCCTCCTCCGTTCGCGGTCCGCATATTCTGGATGGGAAGTTTGAAGGCCGTTACTCCGAAATTTCTGCTCCGTGCGCGTGGCGGGCGCGGAGGCGCCGTGGCGCTCGATGCGGGTGCCCCTATCTGCGTTTCTCTCGGACCACACTCGATTGCACTGGCAAACCTCCCCGCGCAATTGACTCGCGACTCGCGGATGATCCGCGGCGGTGAATCGGGACAATGGGTGGGGGGAACGTATAACAGGCCCGGCGGGCTATTTTGACGCGATGCCCGCCGTCTCTTCTTCCGTTTTGGTAACAGCGGCCGATTCCGGTGCACCGCGGAAGCTTGGACGGCTCTCGTATACCCGGTTCTCCCATTAGGAAACTGGACAGCGTTGTCCACTAGGCAGGTGCCGGGGTACGCAGTTCTTTTCAGAACTAGGGAGTCGTTTGAGCGAAACCCGCGCCGAACGGTCGCGCTCGTCCAAAAGACACGCTGGACCAATCAGAATAGAGTCACGGGGGTGTTCCTTGCTGTAGTGTTTTGGTCGTATAAATCTGCCCGGCTCTGATTGCTCTGTCCCACTGATGGAGAGGGAATTGGAGTCCTTCGCGAATCGCCGCGATGCATTAGCTGTAGCAGGGGGGTCGCGTTTCTAGCTGAGGTGCGTGCGTACGTGCGTGGAGTGCGTGGGAGACTCACTCGTATCGAAGTCCGAATTAAATTCTTCTCCGGTATATATGCACAGTCATAGGCAGGTCAGTCTAGTGTTGTGAGAAACGTCGGGAGGGGGAATTAGCCGCGAGGGAGAATAGCTCCCGATCGGTGACAGCGGCGAGAGCATGGAGTGTCAACTTGGCGAATCCTCCATTCGCAGCTCCCTCCGCCGGCTATAATCACACGTGGTAGGCAGGATTAGGGGCTGAGTTAGGGAGGCCTTGGGTTCGCGCGCGCATTACGGCCGGTGTTCTAGCACCTGATTGCGAGATCGAGCTCTTGGGGAAGGGAAGAAAGGGTTGACTTTTCTTTTGCACAGTCACGGTTGACGATCTGTCACCCGATACGGTGCTCGCAGAGATGGCATCGTACCGGAGAGGATGGCACTCGCGTAGGTCAAATTTAAGGGGCTAGACTCCGGTCATTCGCGGTATGGTAGAAGCGCTGTTTTATCGGCACAAATGGCCCAAATTATGCTTCCGCATTCCCCTTCCTGTGGGCTTATATGAAATGATTTTGGGTTGGGAAAGGTCCCAATCGAGAGATGAAGGATCAATGCCGACTGGATGATACCTGATTTTGCACGATTTCGACGCTTTTTAGTTATAATAATGTGCTAAAAGTTGTAAACTCAGCGTAGTTATGACAACTGTTAGCCCATTAATATGACTATGAAAGCATCGAAATTGTACAAAATCAGGTATCATCCAGTCGGTATTGATCCTTCATCTTTCGATTGGGACCTTTCCCAACCCAAAATCATTTCATATAAGCCCACAGGAAGGGGAATGCGGAAGCATAATTTTCGTCGCATTGTAGCCATGTTGTCGATATGCAGAGCGGTATTGCTGAGTACTTTAGGTGGACCATTGGGTCCGAGGTGGCGCCTAATTGAGAGGGCTACTCTGCACTATTTGACAGTTTTGACAGCAAGTTCTGGGGTTAGGCATACACGCGATGCAGATATACTTCACAACAATATGATTTTACAACAATGCCCTATCCTTACCTATGTTTTTTAACTGTGGGATTTATCAGATTGTAGTTAATAGTTTCTTAGTTCCTTAGTAAATAGTAATGACTTGTTTTGAATCATTACAAGTGCAACAATATTCCAATGTCTTTACCAAATGCAGTGCCTTGTTATTTAAATATTCTTATGCTGTTGTAATAATTTGGGCCTTTCTTATTATGAGTGAGAGCCTACATAACTGTATTGTTTTGGATACTGTAAAATGATGATGAACAGATTTGATCTTCCAGTTTTTGTATGTTTCAAAAAAGTTGGATTCAATAACCAAACGCTTGGTGAATACAGTTGTTTGAGTTTGAATCAATAGACATTTATTCAATAATGCGAGGCTTTTGAATCTTAGTAACCAAAAGGAAGTTACAGGTCTGCAAACATATCTTTGAACTGAAGCATTTAGATCTGCGTAACAGTTCTTTGCAAATGATTTTTGTGAATAGGATTGTCTAATCGAGATGAAACTGGAATGAAATGGAGTTGTGCATACTTTTTGCCAAAGTACTCTTCATTATATTGAATGCTCCACTGTCAAAAATATGTGAATGGAGGTAATATATCAACCATCCTTGGTTTTGCTATATCTGATACTAGAATCAGAGGACTGTTACGTAGAACTAATATTTCAATACAAAGATACGTGTGAGCACTGGTAGATGCCTTTATAGTTTTTAAGGTTTATAGACCTCAAATTATTGTGCAAATATGTATTGATTCAAGTTGAAGTGGCATATTAGTTTATTTTAGAGATTTTTAAAAATGCAATCCTGTATTTGTTTTTGCAAAATATAAATATTTCCCATAGCTCAAATGCATACATACACCCTAATATTCCTAGCACAGACGTATGATAAGATAACATTCCTCCTCCTCAACAGAATTACTATGCATTCCCAGCGCATAGATCAGGAGACTCGGTAGAGTCTCGCGCCAAGTAGTTAGCTATAGCTATACAGCGCAAGAAGCCGAGGCTACTTATCCCGACGCGTAGCGGTTTTCAATCGATATAAGACTTTCACCTCGATTTCCGAAAAAGTTACAGCTTGCAGGCATAACTTATGAATCAAGCACAGCCTAATTTATTTTTCTGAATCCAATAAGCTAAAGAGCAAGGAAATTGGTCCATGCGTTCAAGAGATATGAATTTCCTCCTCTTATTTTCTCGTGCGAAAACGATTCAGAAGAAGATTCAAACCAAAAATGTAGGTCACATATTTTCCACGCTAGGTGGCAGAATGTTCATATATTTCTAGCTTTCTAGCTGCGAGATGATGTTATGCTATAGAGGGAAGGCAGATGTGAGCTGATGTTAGAGAGAGATGCTAGACATGTAGAAAGAGACTAACTAACACGAGATGGGTAGATGTCTTATTTCCTTGACGTTCGAGTGCTTGGTTATGTGGACTATTTTATGACAGGAATATCTTACCCGGGGATATCTGACAAATTTAAGAGTTTTCTTCTCTTACTGGTACAGCTTTATGACCCTACTCAATCTAACACTGTTAAGCAATATCCTCTTATTCAATACAATTATAGACTACCAAAGTTGCCAAGTGCATAACCAGGACCCACTTAAATGAAAAAGCAACAATTTGTTCACTAAGTGATACTTCAGGTCTTTCATGTAAATGATTTCTGAACTACGAACCTTACTAGTAATCAGTATTTGCTCAGTAAACTTTAGATCTTTGACTTCTGTAGTTTTGAATTATGTATCTGTTCAGCAAGTTTGAAATCTATACTTGAACTGGTTCTTGGGTACGCCCTTGTCAAATTTGACATTACAAATGTGTTGAATAAGAGAATTAATAGAATTTATTAAGTGTTGAGCCTAATCGTAATATTAATTTAGGGGCATACTAGTCGTGGAAAATTAGTAGTGGTCATCAAGTTTGAAGCATGTCGCTTAAGTCGTTCTTAGCCTACACATTTGACAAGGTCCACACTTTTCACATGTGTCGAATGAGGAGAGGATGTATAATTTAAGCGAAGGACTCCAAATTTGTTAGACGAATATGAATTGCCAGTAGATAGCATGCCTTTGAATTCCATATAATTAAGACCAACACTTCGTATGTTACATTATACAGATAAGTTGTATCTCCCTCCTATTTGTGACATTGTTGAAGTATTAAACTTGTCAAATGGGTAATAACAAATTATATTTTTATTTTACCGATTAACTAACAAAAAGAATTGAAATCCCCCCAAAACCATAAAAATGAAAAAAAACGCCAAGTAGTCCGCCCCCCCCCCCCTCCGCCATCCCGGCTTCGCGGCCCACCAACCTTGTCAAAATTATTTAAAAAATTACCAAAAATAGAAATGGATATCATTGGTAAACGAAAGCCAAGTTATAATTCAGATATAACTAATAACATACAAGAGAGCCAAGTTTTCATTCAAAGATATCTCGAGTTAACTCGCATTAGCAATTAAGAATAAATTCACAATAAATTAGCGATTAACAATAATAAAAAAAACTTGGCGTGTGCGCGCTTCATTGCGAGGTAAGAAACGAATGAGAAACTAATTTAAATCTAACATTCACTTTACTACAATATAAAATCCTAAGAAATCTTACATTTACAGTTCAATGACATGTACTATATACTACACAGAAAAGCAGGTTCTCAATTCGTCTCGAATATATTTCTTTCAAAGTTTTCCAGCAATATTACCAGAGCAAATGCCTTGAATGAAGCGCGCACACGCCAAGTTTTTTTTATTATTGTTAATCGCTAATTTATTGTGAATTTATTGTTAATTGCTAATGCGAGTTAACTCGAGATATCTTTGAATGAAAACTTGGCTTTCTTGTATGTTATTAGTTATATCTGAATTATAACTTGGCTTTCGTTTACCAATGATATCCATTTCTATTTTTGGTAATTTTTTAAATAATTTTGACAAGGTTGGGGGGTCGCCGAGCCGGGATGGCGGGGGGGGGGGGCGGACTACTTGGCGTTTTTTTTCATTTTAATGGTTTTGGGGGGATGTATATTATTTGTCCTGCATATCTATAGAAACTGTCATAACCCATCTCACACTGGGAATCGAATTCATGACTTACTATTCGAATCTCTTCGCCATGCTGAGGCACTACTTCAACTATTCTCATTACGTGTTTTCTTTCCGAAAAAAGACTCCAAACACCATTTATTAGAAAAAAAGGAACAGCTACGGCTAGTCGACTACAGTTTCGATCACTACACATAAAGTAATATTTCATAAAAGAAGTTATTGATTTTGTAGAAAAGTATATACGCGTATTCATACAATCATTCGAATCGTTCAACGTCATACGAATCATTCAAATCAGAATCTTCAAGATTTCGTCTGATCATTTCTTCCATCAATCTCATATGTTCGTGCCATACTAAAAACAGTTTAAATTGTAATAATGCCACGTTTTGGACACAATTGTATAATATGAAACAGGTGTGACGAAGTGTCCTCTCCTAGCGAGCATAAGACCGGAAGGTTGATCATAAGCGCCGTTAGGGAATATAAAAACGTAGCCTCCAGGCAAGGTCGACAGTTAAGCTAATTTAAAGCCTTTGTTTCGCTCCTAATCCTATTTGATTTTCGCGTGAGCCGTTTAGGCACCATAGACCAGGGACGTCGCATCGCCACCTGCATCCTGGCACCTATCTTAAGTTTCGTCACCAGCAGCCACGAGACTTCGGCTCGACGTGGAGACTCCATTGCGGATGGTAGCAGCCTACGAAGGATTTCCCATGCAGTTTTGGCCACACCGCGGGAAATCTGGGCGGTTGGGAAGGCACATCCAGGAGGAAGGATTCATCGGCAGCGGTCGCTAGGATCTTCCGACAGCGCAGGGGCACGGCCCTGTTGCGGAGGCTCCCCGAGCCTTGGAGCCCGGACTGCGTTTGGTGACAATATCGGCCACGTCAGGGGTGCAGGGGGAAATTAGAATTAGTCTATTAAAGTCCCGCGCGCGGAAGGAGCGAACACTCGTTGTGTTGATTCTGATAGTGTAGTTTCGTGATCCGTTGTGTTCCGCCAGACACCACGCCTCAAAACCATTTGGTAAGCGATCCACTTTTGGGACCAATCTATTTCGTTTCGACGTTTGGCCGGTCAGGGGATTGTCCTGGCCGAGTCGTGTTCACGTCTCGTCCTCGTGCTTCCATAGTAGAAAACCTGCTGCAGAGATTCCGCGAGAATCTGGTCGACCTTCCTGGAGGACTCCCGTCTTCACGACGAGTCATTCCGTCCACTAGCTTAAGTTCGCGTCGCGAGGTTCCCTTGTGAAGTTAGGACCACTGCTTATCCGTGAGTCTCGTCGTTCCGAGACCTTCTTACTGGTTAGTTCCGGCCACCGCAGGCCATAGAATTCCTTTCCGATCTGCTCCTCACGGGCGCCGTGTAACTCCCGTGAGCGAAGTCCGTTTTCCCGCCGTTATCGATTCACATCTAGTAATTGTAACACCGTAGACCTAACAATAAACCTCGGGTGCCTTATAAATTTGTCTGTCTTGGTTGCGTCTCCTGCCGAATCCCCCGCCCTCCTCGATTCCGGCCTCTGAGCTGCCGCGGTAGTGAATCCGACTACGAATCCCCGGAAGTTGTCCGGCTAGTAGCCAGTCCAGTTAGAGTTACGTGGTACCGCGGGGTACCTGGCGCCCATCTTTTTAAGACTTCCGAATTCGTAGTCGAGGGTTAGGGTTAGTGCGCGTTCCGCCCTTCGGGCGATTCAATTCAGGCGTCTCGAAAGAGCGCTAACAAGTCTAATTATCGTTTCGTAAATTCCGTTGAAATAGCACTATCACATTTTCCTGGGTAACTGGCTGCGGGTAGTTCTATCCCCGAGCAGCCCCAGGAAAATTTCCTCACACAGGATAGTTGCGGCGTGTCATAAATATTTGGTTGTCCAAAATGTAATTACAGACATAGAGCACAATCGCAATTCGCGTCTCTTTTTATATTTCCTGCTTTTCCTTTTACTTTGTTTTTATAAAATCGACATTCAATGAATTCTATGTACCGCTATATTTTTGGAAATAGACATATACGTAACATGCGTATAATGTGAGACAGTCCATTACAGTCGAAAGGAAACAGAGACACACCGATCCCCATATATAGTATAATATGCTATAGTATAGCATAGGTACATACTATACGTATAGTATGCGTACTTGGGACTCGGGTCGTACTCGGTCTCGGAACCTCGGGAGCTGGGAGCTCTCCAGTTCAAGATCGTAAAAGCGATAAGCGAGTGCCGCAAAAAAAGGGGATCGAACAGATGAACATATGCGTGTGAGAGAGCTGACACACACACACATTTGTAGGCTGGATCATGCGATAGACATTGCGAGCAACTCCATCTCGCCCGTCAAATTCTGTAGGTAACACAGCGAGCGGCCAACTCGCTAAAAGTCACGTGGGTACCCTAGCCCCTTAAACGTAATGATCGAGTCACACACGGTTGGGGTGAAGTAATCGCGGTGTCTCGAGTGTCAGGCGGCAGATCGCGTGGGGTAGGGGAACTAAACTCGATCCTCGCGAACACCGGTCGGCCCACAGTCTGCTTAGCCCCGAAAAGCCCCTGTACACACAGGATGTTGCTGGCAAATCAAGCAAGTGGAGGTTACTTAAAACGACCGTATGGTGCAGTACAGAGTACTTGACTCGCCGCGCGACGCATGTGGGGCTTCGGCAACCTGTGGTGGGCCCATGCGTATCCAGTGCCTCTGTTGAGTGCGTGGGCGTGTGAGAGATCGTTAGGTATGTGACGTAGGCCATGTGACGTTGGGCCTAATAGGTTTGGAACCCCCCCCCCCCCCTTCTGTCGGCGGTCTCTCCCCTGTATGATTAGTGACGTGCGTTGGGGGGGGGGGGGTGACCCCCACGGACGGGACTCTCCTGCACAACCCTCAGGAGTCCTTTGAGCCCGGACAGGATCGAAGTAGGAGTACCCGCTACTTCGAAACGATCCGCTCTGTACGGCTGCTGTCATGCAGGCGCCGTGGCACTATATTGCGAGTGCCTCCACGAAATCTGGCTGGTATTTGAGGGGCGGGCGCGGGGCGGCACGGGTCGCGTTCGACAAGAGTTCCCGGTGCCGCCCCACAAAGCACGGAGGATGGCCGCCGTGGGGTTTTAGCCGGTAAGAGTTCGGCACTATCCTGCCGCTCCCACCAGGGCGGCGGGGTGTCCATGAGGATTTCCCCACGTAAAAAAAAAGTACACAGCACACAATAAGTACTACCGGCTGTAGATGTTAATACAGTTAGGGCTCGTCGACAGGATCGAGTCTTATATAAGCGAGTTTGAGGCGGTTGGTGTGAACAGTTCGTGTCGTGGTCGCACTCTGCAATATCAGAGCATATCGACATTCAGATCATCTATAATTCTAGTTATTAGAAAGGGGCCATGCCAGAGGGGCTGGAGTTTATCACGCTTGCGATGCTGCAGTACGTATACGTAATCGCCTTCGTTGAAACGTTTGGGATTTGAATTTTTGTCGTAATATAATTTGCTTTTCTGCTTAGCAGCTTCGAGGTTCCGGCCGGCAGCAGCTTGGGTTTGACTAATACGGGTGAAAAGCTGGTCAAGGTGGTCCACAAAAGTCCGAGGGATTTGGCTTCTAATGAATTCGGAAGGGATGGTGCCTTTCACACCAAAAATCAACTCGTGAGAGGTAAATTTGGTAGCTTCGTGTACCGAAGTATTATAAGCGAAGATGGCTTGTCTAATCCATAAGTCCCAGTCCGTTTTAGCGCAATAGCTTTTAATATAGTCCTGTAAACGGTTTCTCCGGACTTCGGTCCGCGTCGGTCCGGGTGGACGCGCCTCAACTTCGCCTAAGTCCGTCCGGGGTTCCTGGAAGGTGGCAAGGGGGAAAATGCTGGGCGCCAGGCCCCGATAAGGGCCGAATTTCTCCTGGGTCTCCCCTCGTCCTGGTTGGTGCCCTCCGCTCGTCCCCGGGCTGGACTCGGCGGCACTCGCCGGTGTCGGCCGGGCTAGCTCGTGTCCGGTAGCGTGGCGAAGGTCTTTGGGTCGGGAAAGGAGGCTGAATAATCCCACGCGGATGGGTGGCAACGATGTTTATTACTGGCCGGGAAACTGGCCGGAAAATCCTAAGTCCGCGCGCTCGCGTCCGAACGTCGGCGTTCGGACCCTCGGCTTTCCCGTAGCCGCTACACAATCTATTCTCCCGGCCGGTCGCGCTTGCCGGACGCTCGCCTGCTGGAAGGCTCGGACACGCCAAAGACTCGAATAGAACTTTCGATGACCTGCAGTCGCACTGCAATCGCGCAATATCGGCGGCCGATCTACGAGCCTCGAAGCCGGAAAACCCAAAACCGTTCGCATGCAAGTTACAAAGCTAGATGGTGGCGGCCGGGCCGCTCCTGGCTTTCGTACGCCTCCCAATCTAATGGCTCACGATGTTCTGTCCGAACCGGGGACTTTGTGGCGACTTGAAGAGTCGCCCCAAGGGGTAGCCGCCTAGTGACCGGTGATCACTCGCGCCAGGGTAGCCTCTTGTTGGAGCGTGAACGGCCGGCATCGAGATCTTTACAGGTAATAGGCAGGCGGCAATTCGCTGGGCTTACCGGTATAAACTCGCTTCGCTGAATCGCTCTCTCTAAACTCCTCGAATCGTCGGGTTGTGGCTCACTCTCGCACTCGGAATCCGCTCGCGTTGAAGGTCGCTCACAAAGTGAGGAGCTTCCGGTCCTACGCAAAATTCGTTTCGCGTTACGTTGCCGCCTTACGCTATCGATCTCTCGGTGCCGCCGCGCCGATCGGTCTCGATCGGTATCGAGGGCTCGCGCATCGATCCCGCGCGCTGGGATTGATCGTTGCGCTACGCTGCGCTCTCCGCCGCTGCCTTCGTCCGTCGTCTGTCCAGGGTCAGAGCGGCCTGATCGGCACGTCAATCGGCGTATCTGCACCCTTTGTATGGCTCGCAGGTAGGACTCGTCGGGTCCATTCTCCTCGAGCTTAACTCCCGCTCCTCGATCGACTCGCTGATACCGTCGCTATATCGGGCTCGAAACAAGATAAAGGCGCATTAGTAAGTATTCGCTAGGTTTGGCGGTCCCCCTTGGAGCAACGGTTGTTGAGGTTAAGCGGCGAGTGCGAGGCGGCTTCGCGTGAGAGCGGGAGTTTTGGGACGGGCTACGCTGCCCCGTCACAGTCCACAATGACACGGTGAGCGCGTTCTAGAGAACCTAATGACTGGGGGTGAAAAGCAGTGGAGGTGATCCTTTGGATCTTAAAGATCCTACAGGAATGTTTCATGAGTTTACTTGTTAAATTGGCATCTTGATCAGTGTGGATAGAACGAGGACAACCGAACCTACATATGAATTGCTCAGCTAAAGTGGTGGTGATAGTCATGGAGTTAGTACAAAGTAAAGGAATAGCTTCAGAGCAGAGTATTTTGTCAAGTTATCTTGAATAGTCAGCAAAAATCTGTTGTTTCGTGGAGTCAGTGGTAAAGGTCCAACTATGTCAATTTGAATTTTATCAAAAGCTGCTTTCGGTGTGTCTGTAATTCTCATAGGTTGTTTAGTTTTAGAAGACGGCATCTTAAATCTTTGGCAGCTAGGGCAACCGCGTATGTAGTCAACGATGTCTTTTCGCATGGAAGGCCAGTACAAGTTTTCGCGAATCCGTTTATAAACTTTAATAGCACCTTGATGTCCACCGGTGGTACTATTATGGTGTTCTTTAATAATGTCCAGTCGTTGAGTCTCGTAGGGGGTACGATGTCGCCAGAGCAGAAGGTTATGGTGTACTCGGAAGAATTGAAGACTTGAACCACAATCCGTTGAAGGGTATCGGAATCGATTGGGTCTATGTCATTCCCATGAGAAGCTAAACTAAACGTTTTCTTTTGCAGGTCATCCATGAGCTGTTTTAAGGCTCTGAAGCAGGAAATTAAATCAGGGATCTTTGGAACGTCGTCATACTTGTGTTTGAAAAACAGGTGGAACACAGAGTAAATACCATGGGGGAAAAGCATGGACTCTCCTACTTGTTACGGACGCGTAGATCTTCAGTGACGCTAGAGAACACCTCAAGGTCTACTAAACAGAGGTGGATCAAATTGTCTCTACGCATAGTAAGGGAATCTTTACTAAAGATTAAAACGGGGGTAGGCAAATTGGAAGAATCCGGATGGTGAGTGTCAGAAGTGGCGTCAGTAATTATGAGGTTAAGTGAGTCGTTCATGTCAACGTCTGGTGTTCTTTCTATTTCAGGAGATTCCATCGCGGTCCCAGCACACTTATCCAGAAAAAAAAGGTACCAGAAATAGGCATCTCCGCCTCTTGGGTGCACATCCCGATACTAGCCGTAGACTTCGCAGCCATACAGGAACACTTCCCGGCAATAGGCATCTCCGCCTCTTGGGAGCGCAGCCCGATACGACAACTGGGTTTAAGAGCCCCGGGGAACGCATCCTCTGAGCTAGAGGCATTGCAGCCTCTACAACAGGACAAGCAGCAGGCTTCGGGATGCTGGTGGAAAGCAGGGATCCGCAGTACGGATATCCTGTTAGCCGATCCACCAGACAGAGCCCTAATACCTTGGACCTCCGGGAGTTCATACCTCTCATTAAATTGAGACAATAGGCGAGCCCATGATCTCTGCGTCACATTCAATGATGGAGTTTTGATTCTTCATTCCAACTTGTTTGTAGGTGACAAAAACAGACGCAATGAAAAAGTCAAGGTCCAAGTCAGTGTTAGGAGTAGCGCAAGCAGGCAAAATTTCAACAATGAGGTTCCTGGACAATGCATTAGCATTAGAGTTTACTCTACCAGGTTTGTAAACAACAGTGTAATCGTATTCATTAAGTCGGATTCTCCATCTCATAATTTTAGAGGTTGGATTCTTTACATTGCTAAGTCAAACAAGGGGTCTATGGTCCGTAACAAGGGTGAATTTGTGTGCATACAGGTACGGGCGGAAATGCTCTACGGTGAAAACTACAGCCAGGAGTTCCTTTTCGATGGTGAAGTAATGAGTTTCAGCTTCATTAAGGGTACGAGAAGCATAAGCGATAGGTGGGTCTTGTCCTATAACTCATTGGCTAAGAACAGCACCGAGGGCAAAGTTAGAAGCATCCGTAGTAATGATGAAAGGTTCTGAAAATTTGGGGTATTGCAAAAGGGGTTCCGTAATAATGGTGTCGCGAAGGGTCTGAAAAGCAGATTGCGTCTCCTCAGTCTAAAGAAAAGGGGTATCCTTCTTTAAAAGGAAGGTTAAGGGTTTGGCTATCTTGGTCATATCTTTAATAAATTGCCTATAGTAACCTACAAGGCCTAGAAATTGTTTGACGTGTTTGGGTGTTTTAGGTACAGGGAAGTGTCGAACAACTTTGACTTTATCGGGATCAGGGCGAACTCCCTTATCAGAGATGGTGTGGCCTAGGTATGAGATTACCTGATGAAGGAAGTGACACTTCGTGGGTTGTAGGGTTAGGCTAGAATTTTGTAGACGAGCGAGCACGGTTTTGAGTTTTCGTTTGTGGTCCTCTAACGAACATGCATAAATGACGATGTCATCCATGTAGACAAAGAGCTCAACACCCTAAAGACCAGACAGGGTAAGGTCCATGCACCGTTGAAAGGTTGCAGGTGCGTTTTTAAGCCCAAATGGCATACGATTGAATTCAAAGTGTCCGTGAGTTGTGGAAAAAGCTGTTGAATAATTATTGTTCCTATCATCATTCAATTGGAGCTCTCATAGTGATCCTGCTCATCATATGCTCTTACATAACCCCTCCTGTCACATTGCGCCCACCTCACGGTGTTCCAACCTAACCTGGAGATCGAATCGATACATATCGATTAGTGGCTCGCTGAGGTGTGCGCAAAGAGCACACCCTGGTGATCATCTCAAGAACTGCTCTATCAGTTCGTCATCTCTCAGGCGCTGAGCTCGCTCTCGCCTCGGAGACGTCGAACAGTAAGCAGCTCAGATCTATTCACCTGTCCTGATCACCTTAAATTCTCAGCCTAATGGCACCTGTGGATCATTTTCATGATCCAATTTCTCAGGTCGGATCATCATTTGGTCTGTTATTCATTTGGAACTGCGCCAGGCCACAGATGTGGTCTTAAATGCATCAACGGCGCAATTCACCGCTCACGTAGGCGCCAACCCCTCCTACAATTCCCATGACATTCACTCAAGATCTTACTCATTGCGTGTGCGAAGTCCCCTTCAGGGACTTTCAGTACACCACCAGGCACACAAGTGGTCAGCTCTGCCCAATTCATCTTGTGTCCCTGATCATTGTAAAAGTTGTACATTTGACTCACCCATCAATCACATAGATCGATGGGTGACTGTAAATACTTGTTGTACATAATGTATATTGTAAAAAGCACACTGCAACAAATGTCACCGGACATTCCCTTAATTCAATAAATCAGAAAACCTATTTATTTTCTCACATACAGTCCACTAATTATTAAAAAGATCACCTTCCACCTTACTCATCTCTTATTTAGACAAAAGCAGTCTTGGCTTTGGATGCGGGGTCAACAGGGATTTGGTGGAAACCAGAAGCAAGGTCCAGCGTACTTAAGTATTTGGAGCCTCCGAGTTGATCAAGTATGTCAGAGATGTTAGGCAAGGGATAAGCGTCACCGATGGCCATGGGCGTCCTGGTCCCGCGCCTCGGGCAGCTTTTTAACAGCTGTCTGAGGCACGGTAGGTTCCTCCGCTGCTGGAAGCGGGCGCGGATGGTCCTCACCCAGAAGGAAGGGCGGCCCGCGGACTCTCCCTCCGCGTACCGGCCCATTTGCTTGCTGGACGAGGCGGGCAAACTCTTCGAAAGAGTTATTGCCGACCGCCTCGTCCGGCACCTGTCGGCGACAGGTCCGGACTTCGACGTCGGGCAGTACGGCTTCCGTCGGGGACGATCGACGATAGACGCGATTAAGCGTCTAAGGTTCCTGACGGAGCCGGCTGCAAGCCGGGGCAGGGTGTGCATCGCTATATCATTAGATATAGTTAATGCATTCAACACCCTGCCCAGGTGGGTCATCAGGGAGGCGCTCGAGCACCATCGAGTGCCCCCTGAACTACGGGCCGTCGTCGGGGACTACCTCGCCGACAGGAGCATAACGTTTATGGGCCGGACGCAGGAGCACGTGAGGGAGACGTATGCCGGGGTTCCGCAATGGTCCGTTTTGGGCCCCCTGTTATGGGACTTCGGCTACGATTACGTCCTGCGGGCTGCACTCCCCGCTGACTCCACGTTGATCTGCTATGCAGACGACACCCTGGTGGTAGTCAGCGGGGAGGACGGGATGAGGACCATCCGTGTCGCGGAGATGGCGGTGGCCTGTGTCGTCGCCCGAATCCACCGACTGGGCCTTCGTGTGGTCCCGCAGGAGACCGAGGCGATCTGGTTTTACGGTCGCCGAGGCTCTGCGGGGCCGCCACACCAACGGTGGATAACGGTGGGAGGCACCCGTGTCCAGGTGGGAGACACCATGAAATATTTCGGTATCACCCTGGACGGCCTCTGGCGCTTTAATGCGCACTTCGACCGGCTCGTGCCCCGTGTTGAAAAGGCGGCAGGCGCTCTTGGTCGCCTGCTACCCAACATCGGGGAACCGTGGGAAGGGGTCCGACACCTGTATGCGGGAGTCGTCCATTCCATGGTGCTCTATGGAGCACCAGTCTGGGCGGACGACGTGGCGGCCAGTCGGCGCAATCGTACCCTGCTGTTCGGGGTACAGCGCCGGATGGCCGTCAGGGTCGTGCGAGGGTACCGCACGGTCTCCCTGGCGGTCGGCGATGCGAGGACCTACTCCGGTCTTCGCGCCCTCCGTCGGGACGCGGGTGGAGCCCCCACGGAACGGTCGGTCGAGACGCTCAAGCGCGAGACCCGACGGCTCGTTGTTGAGATGTGGCGGGAGAGAGTGGAAGATCCAGAACACTCCTGCCACAGACCCGTCGGGGCGATTCTTCCAAACTTATAAGCTTGGTTGAGTCGCGGCAGAGGGCAACTCTCGTATCACGCGACGCAGGTGCTCACCGGGCACGGTTGCTTCGGTGAGTACCTGTGTCGCATCGGGAAGGAGGCGACGGCACAGTGCCACCAGTGTGATGGGGACCGGGACACGGCGCAACATACCCTCCAATATTGCGGAGCATGGAGGGAGCAGCGCCGTGTCCTGGTCCGATATATTGGGCGGGACCTGTCGCTACCGACAGTCATTAGGGAGATCCTCGGCAGCGGGAGGTCCTGGAGGGCCTTCCTCACATTTTGTGAGGAGGTCCTCCTCCAAAAGGAGGAGGCAGAGCAGCGGCGAGAAAGGACGGACCCCTTCCGTTTGGCGAGGGCCCGTCCTCGCCGCCTCCCCGCGCGGGGGGATGGAGCCCCCCCCCGCAGTAGTCAGAGTACCCGGCCCCACTCAAGGGTCGGTTACGCACCAAGGGGTCGGGAGGCAGCAGAGTGGTGGCTCTGTCGCCCGCATAAACGACCCCGAGATGAGGCGGGACGTGTCGTGGTCGCACGTCCCGTCAAGGAGGTTGCTTGGAACAGCGGGAGACACGGTTTCGCTCCTCCTTCGCTGATAGCGATGGAGTGGGTCGAGCCGTGCCTCCCCGCAGGGGTGGGGGAAGCCACCCTCTCTCGCTTACGCGAGAGCGGGAATGGCTTTCTTCCCCACCATGAGATGTGCCCCCCGAGAGGGGCGTGCGCAGGGCGGCACCGGTCGCGTTCCACAAGAGTTCCCGGTGCCGCCCCACTAAGCGCGGAGGATGGCCACCGTGGGGTTTTAGCCGGTAAGAGTCCGGCACTACCCTGCCGCTCCCACCAGGGCGGCGGGGTGTCCATGAGGATTTCCCCACGTAAAAAAAAAGGGGGGATAAGCGTCGCCGACAGTCTAGTCGTTAAGTAGTCTGTAGTCTATGACCATCCTCCACCGAGGTTGGCCAGAGGAGTCAAGTTTTTTGGGAACAATCCACACGGGTGAATTGTAAGGTGAAGAAGATTCTTGAATAATACCGTCCTTGCGTAAGGCATCTACTTGCTTCTGAATGTCCTCCTTATGAACAGGGGGAAATTTGTACTGTTTCGTATTGATTGGTATGTCGTCTGTTGTAGGAATGGAATGCTGTACTGACTTGACCGAACTTAACTTGTCCGTAGGAAGATGGAACTGGTAGGGGAATTCGTAGACGATCTCCAGGATGTGAGTCTTTTCTTCCTCGTTTAAATGCGAGAAGTCAAGAGTCTTTGCTAAGGGAATAAATCTAGCTGCATTGGATTGCGAATGGCTTGATTCGGAGCAATCGGTCTTGGCAGACCTTGGTGAAGAGGGTTTCACGGTAAATGCTTCTAATCTTACTGGGGGTACGGTGGGTAGACAACTCTTGGAGGTTATGTTGATAGCAAAGAGCTTTACAAAGCCATTATGTTGAGAAGCGAGGACTTCTCCTATGAAAATACCTGGGGCAGAGTCTAACTTTCTAACATAACCTGAATTCATCGCGGGATTTTTGACAGGTATTGTGACTAAAATTTTGCTACGTGCCGGGATAATAATAGTAGAAGACTTAACTAATGGTAATTCCGTTTTTCCAAATTGCAGGGTGTTAGGAGATTTATCTTTGAAGGACAAGGTGGCTTGCTGCGACTCAAGGAAGGGGATACCTAATATTCCCGACTGAACTATGGGAAAATAATCGGAGACTATTTAGAATTTAATATCTACGTCGTCGATGGGAATCACTACCTGACCTGACGAGACTTTTCTCGTCGACAGCGGATCCCAAATTAACCTAGTTAAATTAAGTGAGGTTAGCCCCCTTTCAAACAGAAATGAAAAAGTTGTATGTAGCCTCACCGGCATCGGTACTGGCACTGTTCTTACCTTAGGTCAGGTAGTGATTCCCATCGACGAGGTCTTTACGCGGTGCCGTTGCAAAAAGATGGATGGAGTAAAGATACCGTGGGAAGAAGATCGATGTCTCGCTTGTCGGCATTCAAGCAGATTTGCTGGATGGGGCGCGCGCGATCAGAGGTTTTGAGACCGTTACGGTACACGGGGCGTCGTTCCGAGGCCCGTTCAGCGTGTTTAAAGGAACCGCGATAGGCGTAGAGACGAATTTAGGTCGGGTCGCCGGGACAGGTGGAGACGGAGACCAGTGGTGTCGTTGAGGATTCAAGTTTTCGCGAGAGTACGGCCGCGAGCTAGTGCCATTTTCCGACGACATCTACTTTGCGTATGACCAGAACTTTTGCAGTAATTGCAGAAATAGCGCGATTGAGCTCTGGAAGAATTTACGGGTTTGTTACGCGGACAATTGTTTCGGAAATGCCCTAATTGATTGCAATCGTAGCAACGCGTTTCGGTTAAATTGGTCGCGAAAACTCCGTAGTTAGGTCTCGACATTTCGGGTTTCAGCACGACAGGAACGGGGTTGAGCCCTATATTAACCTTTTCGAATTCGCAAGTACGCGTTATTAACTTATGTAAGTCTGTTTCTGCGAACACGTTGGGAACAGTGCGGAGAGTCGCGTTGCGTAGACCTAGGAGGAAGGCGTCAAGTGATTCGCGATGAATTATCCTCTCTATTGCTTTTAGATCGTTGCCGAGATTTTGCTGTGCGGCGACAGAATAGACGGCGATGGAGTAGACGGCAATGGAGTGAGTAAAGCGCGATCAAGAGGAGTATGATTAGAAATCGGGGGGGGGGGGGGGGGGGTTGCAACGGAATGACCGTGGCATTAAGATTAAATGATCTGACTGTTGGCGGCGTTAGGTCTTCTACCTTAAAGGGTTGGATCGAGGGGCCCTGTCTAGCCTTGCGCCTAGCGCTTCTAGCATCCTTAGATGATTTAAGCATTTTGTGACTAACGCGTTGACTTTACAAGATATTAAATCGCCCTTCTTATTGCAGAATATGACCTGAGACTAGCGGAGTTGGCGTTGTCTGACGGGATGGCAGTCGTACAGACAGGGACTTCCTGCAGGAGTCCTCCAGGTGGGCAGGAACTCAGGAAACAGGAACTACAGCGACCAGGAACCGGGACAGGATCTCAGCAAGGGCAGGAACTCCGCAAGGGCAGGAACCCGGCAAAGGCAGGAACTCAGCAAAGGCATGCGGCTGTGCCAAGATGGAGGTCGGGTGACATCTCTTCCTCTTTTGTTCGGTGGCGTTTGTTTCCAGGTAGCTGACCTCAGGGCTGGTTACTGCGGCTTCTTGTGCTCGTGTTGCGGGTAATTAGCACGTAGTACCCGAACACTCTCTTTGGCATTCGCCCTTCGCCTCTGGGGAAAACGTGCGAAAAACCCAGGGGAAAGAGATGCACTTACGTGTCGTTGTTGAGCCGGCGTCCTCAGATGTCTTCCTTTTTCCAGAAATCCCACCGCTGTCACCAGAAAATATTTACTCCTGTTGCGTTGCGAGCGGAGAACGCGATGGAAGACGTTGAAGTTGGCGATGGGATCGGGCCCGTGGAGCACTAAAATGCTCTGCTCAAGATGATCCACCAGGTAATAGATGATTTGCCGCCGTATATTCGAAATGAAAAGGCTGAGTTGGGTTGTATGGTTTCAAGTAAACTGATTTATTTCAGATAATGGCTGACTTATTGGAGCAGTCAGAAACACGTCCGTCCTCGGGAAGGTTTCGGAGAAGAAGAGATCAAGCTAAGGGCTTGACTCTCCAAGGAGCGTTACAAAACATTAGAACTATCAAGAAATTGTCATTCAACTTGTTAGTTGCTAAGCTACGGAAATCAATAAAATCTTATGGTCGATAAAGTGA
Source organism: Ectemnius cavifrons (assembly GCA_964023945.1). NCBI lineage: Eukaryota > Metazoa > Arthropoda > Insecta > Hymenoptera > Crabronidae > Ectemnius > Ectemnius cavifrons. Next base: position 1,815,123 of record OZ030381.1, read on the forward strand.
TTTGGGTAACCTCTCCCTACAGTCGGTTTTTTTAGGTTACGGGGAGAACGAGGATACAACACTTGGCGCTGAAGAATGGATTAGTTCCTATGACGACTGACAGCGGGCAGCAGTATCAGCGCGACAACCAATCAGAGAACGAGTTTGGTGCTTCAAAACTGACCAATGCAAGAGATGGCGCGAGATTTAAATGGGTTAAGCCCGTACCTTTCCTTATTCCGCAAAACTAATGAAATGACATCCTCGCCAAGCATTGCTGTCCAAAAGAGAAATAAAGAGAAAATTAGTTTTTCTTCTGGACAGCAGCTTGGGGAGGATGCAATGTATGTATGGTATTTGCATTATTACTAAGGGATTGGGAAAGATTTTGAAAGCGGCTTATAGTTTACATTATTTATTGAATAATAATGGTCATTTTACAGTAAGTATACATACGAAGCAGGAATGCAAGCATATGAACATATGTGTAAATCTTATGATTAGACGCTCGCCTGTTTTGGTCCGCGGGAGTTCAAACAATTCTCCTACCCTCAACTTTCTTTAATTAAGGGCATTCCCCTATCCGCCACCTGGGACGCGTCCGATGGGAGACAGGGAACTCCTCACGGAATAAATCCGCGTAGAATTTTATTGATATGATTTACATATTTCTTTATACAAATTATTATTACATCTTTCGCTAATTTACTTATTACCTCGCCTACGTGGTCGCAGTTAAAAATTTAAACTGACATAGACGCAGAATAACAGACGTTAACGTATCCGAAAGATTAGAGTAATGACATGCCTGTGGTAAGATATAAAAACATAAGTTTGTAATCTGTACCACGGCATCTTGTATGTAACTTTTATTATTTGGCGGATGAGCATAGAGAGCATTGAGGTGGCATGTCGGGCAATCTAAATTCGGACTTATTTTCTGCGCGATGTAATTGTCTATGTCAACTAAAATTTCGGGGTCTGTTTCGCGGAATCTATCGAAATCTTCGGGAATGCGTATATCTATTTCCGACCGTTGTTCCTCGTGCGCAACTCTAAAACTAATTGACTTTTTTAAACAGACTCTTGAGCACATTGCTCGTCTCCTGTGGGGATGGAAGACCTAAGTGGCGTACTGAACTCGTTAGTGGATGCTCCATTAATACTGTCGAACAAATTATTAATGAACTCTAATAATAACGCGGTATCTTCGGCAGCTGCGGGTAATTTTCGCGTTTTGCACGCACTCTCTGCTCCCTGAATGCTCATCGCTTTTAAGAATAAACTAACTGTTTGGTTAAATACCTGGGCATAAAATGAAACGCACATTTTTTGTTTGTGGGTTAGGTTTATGTGGTCCTGAGTCAATTTCTTTAACGATCGACGTATCCCGAAACTATTGTCAATGAAAAATAGGTCGGCAATGTGTTGCCATATCGCGACACGCGGTACCTCGTCTGCTAACTTGAAATTTAAAGTTTTCGCGATGAAATTATTGCGGAATGATTTTAGCAAATGCGGTGGGTCGAACAATGGAACGATGAAAGTTTCCCCGACTACAATAATATTTTCCCCATTAACATGCGGATTTTCGCGACACGATTCCGCCATAAGCTCCCGAATTGCTTTTACGTTGCTCGAACCTTGATCGCACACAACGGCGACTATAATTAAACCCACTTCCGTAACGCGCTGCACGCACGCTTGCCAGATTAGGTGGGGGTTTTGGTGGTGGGGCAATGCTAGGCTTAGGGGAGGTGTAAGGAATTCCTTACAAATCTGGCAAGCCTGGCTGCACGATGTTCCGGAACATTGATTTCGTTTCGTCCGATTTACAACCCGATTTATTAAAAGTATACGCGATCGGCCGTTTCCACAATTTACTCGACGAGATGCTCCGTAGCATCCACACTCCCGCATGATTGGCGACAGAATTTGTCCGCGTGACCTCATTCTCACAAAACCCAACTACTTTATCCTGTCTTTCGTTGTAAAATACGGCTTGATCTAGAGTGATTTCGTCGAACATAAGGGTGCAATACAACAGGTCTAGATTCCGGGTCTAACATCAATTCCCCTACTTACACTACGCAGTGTTGTTATGCTTGGCAGAAAAAATATCTCCGACAGAAACCTGTATGTACATGCACTTTTGCGCCAAAGCATTAACGCGAACGCCTTATCCTCTAAACTAAACTTATGGTGAAATTTATTCAAACCCGCATTATTAAATTGGGACATAATAAAAGTTCTTACCGTTTCCGGGAGCTGCTCCAGCTTGTGCGCAGATTGGCCGCTCAGTATCCTGTTCGCTCGTTGCAACCGCATGTTCAGGGATTCCTTCCTTGTCCTCATCTGGCTGATCTCCTTCTTCAGGCTAAGTACGTAGCCGTGCAGATCCGAGTCGTCCTTCGATGTTGTTCCTCTTCCCTCTCGGATGTATTTTAGTACGGCACCTGTCGAGACACAGTTTATATATTAGTTTACATCGAATGTATGGTGTTTAATTGCTCATAAATACTAAAATTGTCAACATACATCGAGGTCCCCTTTTCACGATGCAGTTTCTGGTACCATCGCACGTAGCCTCGCCAATTGGTGCTAGAATCACAGAAAAGTACAACTTATTTTACTATGTCATCATTTAATTATTGAATTGCTTTTTGGAATCTATGCGTGAATGTGTTTTGTATGCAAACAACTCTATTCGAACGACTAATTGGGAAACACAAATGACACAAATTGCCCGACTTTAATAAAAAGTTTGAATTGGCAAGCAGCAGTAAAGATTTCTTTTCTTAATACGGAATAATGTTGTACCTGCTCGCACAGTCGCGAAATCTGCATCGTGGCTGGTACCAGGCTGTTCCTTGATATTCCAAACTTCGTCGATCTGCTTTCCAGGTGCCTCTCCGTGACTTCGACTTGTGCTGAGCGTGGGCTCTGCGGCGCTCGTTTCAGTATCCGCTTCCACGGCTGGAAGTATAATGATGTATGTTATAACGTTATGTCTACCAAGCTATCATTGCATCTAGGTTACTTTTTATACGTACATGGAAGCTGTTGATCTGCTTCCGTCCCAATCGTGGGATGTAGCGGGTACAGAGTCCCGTCGATAGGAGCTGAAATAGGAAACATTAATTAATATTTATATCTAAATACTATCTCCATTAACTAAAAGGGAATATGAGCGGCGGAATGTTAAAAAAGTAAGCAGCTAAATGCAGCTTTTCTAGAATGGCATTATGCCGACAATACTTGCTCCGATCATGTTATCCCGCCGTAAGAGTATATTTTAATCCCTGGCAAATGCAGCGCTGGCACCGCGTCCCGCCGAAGTCCTCTACCCAACAAGCGTCCCTCCTCGAAATGCTTCAAACACACAAATCGCCGGATAATCTTCTCGTGTGGAACCTGCAACAATTTTAAATTGCCTGCGGCAGACACCCATTTCAGAGAGCGATCTGTATCTGTTAATGGTTTAGGGAAAGAAAAAAACCGCTTCCCTGGCTGACCGCAATGTAAAACTGCACAAGACACCGTCGACATAGTCACACACGATTTTCACCTCTGCCACTTTTCGAGTCACTTCTACTACTCTCCGAACAAATCGCAAACTAATAGTCGTGAAGCCGAAATTAGCAGCCGTGAGCGTCCGTGCACGATCGTCGCGAAAAGTACGCCACTTCCCTATTTAAAATCTTCATTTTCCAACCGAGACTTCTGATTGGTTCCAAAAGCCTCCCACCCTCAAACTCCTTGGACTCCTTCGGCTAAGGGCGCGCCAACTTGGAAAAACCCACCCCAGGCCACCCCGTTCTATGGTGAGCGTGGCCGGCAAGCCTTCCTCCCCTTAGAGCTTTCTCAGCCATTTATTATTTTATGATCACTGTTGAAATCTCTCTCGGAAAACGTTTGCATACATACAGCCGAGAGTTTAAGGTAGTTGTATCAAAAAACAGTTTTCTATAGATTTTGTTTATACTTTGACAGAATAATGTTTATAAGGTTCTGTAACTGCTGGCTAAATTTTATTGGACTTGACCACGCCGTTTCTAAGATAATGGACTTCGAATTTGGCACTTTCATACGTGCGACATAGCCAAAACCCGTAAGTTAGTGACATTAGCAATTTTAACGGCTTTACTTTTCTATAGAATCTTATAAAAAACTAACCCGTGTTTCATCGATATTCTACGAATTCATACAAATTTTTGCTGAATTTTTCACCATCCCGTTTTTGCGGAATAAAGTTAATAAAATTCAAGTTTCCGAGAAATTGAAGGCACTCGTTGACTTGTATGTATTGAGTACAGGCGCTGACAAAAGTCTAGCCCACCAGCAGCGTGCAAAGCGAAGTTAACAGTTCCTTGACTTTTGGATGGTACAGGGTGATGCACTAAACGGGGAATCAGCTTTTTACCATCGAATTATCGGTAATACCGACAAGCGTAATTGTTTTGTTAGCCGCATAATGTCACCTGTATCGTGTGTCACTCAGCACTACGCGGAGTGAATCAAATTGACAAATACTGAATCTTGAGGGAGCGTTACTTATACACTCCGGCGAAACTGTTTTATTCTTAATTCTGAATTATATGGTAAAACCATATTGACTTACCTCATACCAAATGTCTGTGAACTGAATCTATGAAGAATGGGCTATGATTATTGGGATGAATGCTTGTTAGTTCAAATTAATATAATTTCAATAACAAAAGTAGTCGTTGTGATAACGAATTTACAATCTTGTGGTTCGTGTTCGATTCCGAATAACCAGAACAATTTTCGATTTCTCGCAATTCAAACAGGCCATCAAATCATTCTGTTATTAGTCATAAACTTGTCTCGTGGTGCACATTTCCACGTCCATCCGATTGCGAAGAATAGTGCGGCCACACTATTTATTTTCCTATTTGCTTTGTAGTCACTGGTGACTTTTCACTTCCACAGTATCGGCTCATGACACATAATGTTTACAGATGCGGTTTAAACGTTTGTTTGCTAAAAAAAAGATACCGTCTTTAAATCTGGTGGATTGTGGAGGGCGTCGATAGCCGCAAATTAATAGTGACACGAGTTTATTGCTAATATCAAAATATATTATTTCTTCACCTTCATTTCTTCATCCTAATAATCCTAGCCTGCTCTCTGGAGATTTAGTTCATAGAAATTTGATATGACATAAGACTTTAATACGGTTACCATATAGTTCAGAATTCAAAATAAAACAGTTTTATTGAAGTGCATAAGCAACGTTTCCTCGAGATTTTGCATTTCTCAATTAATCGATAGGCTGCCAGTATCTGCCATGATTCAATTTGTGTAGTGCTAAGCGACACAAGACAGTGGTGACATTATGCGGCTAATAAAACGATTACGCAAGGTCGATATTACCAATAATTCGATGGTAAAGAGCTGATTCCCCGATTCGCGCATCACCCTGTACATACAGTACTGATACAACTCCCTTAAGGGGGAACGCACATTTTGGGAAAGGCCGGACCTGACTGCCCCGCTTTCTCAAGCATGCGGTGAATTTAGTAACTAATTTTGATCGGCTGCCGTGCGATAGAGGCAGCTGTGTGTCTTTACCACGTTTGTGTGTGTGTACACCAATAGCCTCTTTTGTTTCTGCCCGACCGATGCTTCGTCGCCTGAGCCGCCTCGGTCTTGGACTTTTGGATGATACCGAGCGCGACTTATTTCACCAAAAATTTACTACCTTTCTTTATATAATTAGGGTAGAGCAAAAATATTGCCTGATAGAGCGTGGCAAACAGATTTAAAAAGCTCTGTGCGATATTTTGCAAAAATCCATTCTTTGGACAGAAGAATATAATATCTCTTCTGCCATGTATTTCACATAACTGCAGTAGCGCAGAGAACAAAGTGTAGTCCTCATAATCGACGAAATGCGAGTTCGTGTCCCTGCTCCCTGGAATTACTTTTTTTTGTTCACATTGAATTTATACAAAAAATGTATTTCTTTCATGTAATTGTTACAGACATGCATTTTCTATGTATATAAAGAGGTTTTCCAACGTGCCCTTCCTACCGAAATCTATTAGCTTGCTTCTCTTTATAACGAGTTTCATTACAAGCGCGTACAACTTGGAAGTTAACTTCTCGAGAATATCAACCCATACTTTAATTTTCATCATGCTGGTGGAATCATGTGTGAAATTCAGGGGTCTTCGCCGAAAAGTCGGCGCCCTTCTGATACTTGCATTTTCGAGGCACAGCACACAGGCCGACGGCGAGCAGTCCGTGTGTACATACACAAGTGTAGCAGCGGTATACGAGCGAGCTGAGTAAGCCAGATATAAATACTAGTAGTTACATGCCTTGCGAATTTCAAAGATAATTCCACCAGTTTGACGAAAATCAAAGTTTAGTTCAATGCTCTCAAAAGTGCAAGGTGCATGCTATAAGTACACATAAAATTTGTGGGGTTTGCCGGGTACATGGAAAAGAAAACGCAGTCGAAACTAGATAATAGGTATCGGGAGTGCGTCGACTTTTCGGCGGAGCACACAGGCAGGTAACCGACTGTCCGTGAGCGTCAATACAGGCGTGGCGGGAGTGTACGTGCGAGGCTGGCAGGGTTAGCGGGCCTCCGAATTTTGCAGATGATTTCTCCAGCTTGCTAGGAATTAAAGTTTGGCCTGGTCGACTCGAAAGGCCGAGATCCAAGCTATAGCTGCATTAGCGTTTGCAGGGGGTAGCTGAGTGGGCAGGGTAAAAATCGCGATTATAAAGAGCGGGTATCGGAAGCGCGCCGATTTCACGGTGTGGCATACAAGCTGACAGTCGTCTTTTCGTGTTACCGACGACGATCTGCCATTCCGAGCAAATAGTGCTAGCGCACCAAACGACCATTTGTCCAAGTTCTAGGCGTGAAATAATACGCGTTCCGTATTTTACACTTTTTCCTTACGTTAATGTAGAATTTTAATAGGAAAATGGTACCAATTGAATCAGTAAACCATAAGCTTTAGCCACAGATGCAGAATTTCTATTATACCACTGTAAAAAAGTTGAATCCATTGAAAAGTTCCAGCGGCGTCTTAGTTTGGTTAGATGACAGTACCGGCCGCTTAGCAAGCCTAACTTTCAAATCGGATTTTCTGAACTTCAGGACGTCTATGCTAGAAATCCTTATATGCAGCTATTCCTTGGAGTATAAGGTTTCGATTATTCTAACTAGTTTTACAAAACTCTGCAATACGTTCAATTTAAGTGTAAAATTCATCTACGTTTGGCGCTGCATGCGGTAATGTATCCGTGTGAGTTGACGCGCATGTGTTTGTGACTGAGCGTTCCCCCTTAATAGTTGTTTCAATATTAGAAATTCAACCTTCATTTCTTGAGTTTCAAATATTTATCACGGCACATATTTGAGAATGCGACCCTGGGAATGACCTACGAATTGTACGTAAGGGTAAGCGCCGGTCCGCATGCGGACCCAAGGGTGTCGATAGCTTTAAACTTCACCTTGTGTTTTGATACCTCTACTGGTGCTCTACTACTTTCAGAGACAAAAGAGTATTGTGGGCCACCCGGGTAAGCCAGTTCCGCATCACCAGTCTCGGAGCCAGCGCTGCCTAATCCTTTTTATGACTACCTGCACCCGCGACGGAGTGCGCTGGGCAGACTTACATTGACCGATATATCGCGTGAGGTGCCAACGTTCTCCCTCAAGCTGAAGGGGGTTTTTTCTATCACAACGGAGAAGAAACACCCGCGCTCGAGTGAGGTGTTGGCAACTCGGACAGTATTATCAGTCAATAGTAATTTTCCGTCACCTGCGATACTTTCGGGGACAATAGAATATTGTGCGACACGGGTAAGTCAGTTACGCGTCGCCAATTCTGGAACAGGCGGTCCCTAATCCTTTTTACCTCGTCACGCAGAGGAGTACGCTCCTCATGATTGCGGGCAGCAAGAAAATTACCTTAATCCTGCTTCGTGAAAAGCTCGTGCTTGCCGTATAACCAGGCGACCCTCGAAATGAGCTGCGAATTGTACGTAACGTTATGCGCCGGTCTGCATGGAAACTTAAAGCAATCTGCTATCTCGCTGATACCTCCGACTGAAATCTATTACTGAATTGCCGAGAAAATGATAATGAATAATATTTTTCGTCAGGTGGGTATTATGAAAAAAAAGTAGAAAAGGGCGAAGAAACGCAAAAAAGGAAACTCCGCGGCTCGGACTCGAACTCGAGATACGCTTGTTACAAGTCGAGCGCTTTTTTTTGTTTACTAATTTTCGTTTATTGACTTGAATTTTTAATATATACAGAGGTTGCGTGCCTTAAGTGGTATAAATAGGTGTCGGTCGTATGGTGGCTCCTGTCCTTTCGGACTTATCTACCTTATGTATTAATTCGCCGTATGTGTCGCAGCGCAGAGTTTACATATGCGAGCGTAGGATGTGTCACAGCGGCTTGATCGCATTACGGTTTCTATGTGCATTACGCATGTTTGTCTTCGTTTTAATTTATTTGTAAGTTTTGTATAGGAAAAGTCGGGTGTAAAAAAAAACATATTTTTGAAAATTGTGCAGTACAAGTGCTTTGGTGTGTGCTGTGACACAAATTCCCGGGCGCTCCCTTCCTGGTCTCCCCTAGGGAGCCAAACTCTTCGCCACGCAGTTCACCTCTAGGTAATTTCGTGTGAAGGGGTCGGGGTAAGGCGGTGGGTCTCCGTGGGTGGAGAGAATTCGGGTGTCACATAAGAAACGGGACAAATCTCTCGATAGTCTTGGAAGACCGGCTGTGATTTACTAGACGCAATTAATTAATAGACGCGAAGAGAACGCTAGATACTCAATCCGTAAACGCGAGCGATAGATGAAAACCGACCGATAATCTCACGAGCGGTAAACGCGAGCGATAGACGAAGACCGAGCGATAATCACACGAGCGGTAAACGCGAGCGATAATCTCTCCGATATTTAGTTCGATAATCACAATGCGATACTCAGTCGAACGATACGCGATGCGATATTCACACGGACGATACGCGATGCGATACTCACACGGACGATACGCGATGCGATACTCACCCGAACGATACGCGAAGCGATATTCACACGAACGATCGTCTCAGCTATAATATAATTCGGCAATAATAATCACAGTCGATCCCCAAAGGATCCAAACGCGATAGCTGGCTAATCTCAGCAGAGAGGGGGAGGTTCACGGCTCAGTGGAGAAAACGATACTCACTAATATTCCGTGGTATTCGAACGTAACCCTATTACACGTGGATGGTGAACGCGTATGATAGCGATAGTCACAGCGATAATCACAACGATAGTCACACAATATTCGATACGATATTCACAAAGCTTAACGATAATCACTAACAAGGGGGTTAACCTTAGAACCCGTGAAACAAGGAACAATAATGATCGCGATTATAATGAACCTGGGAGATTACAGCTTACCAATCCCGCAGCTAGGAGAGGAGGCGGCGTAGTCCTCGGCACCCTCGGAGTCGTAGATGGAGAAGAAGAATCTGCTGGTCACGTTGAAGCACTGGTGCACACGGTTGACGTTGGCGAAAGATTGATTTTTCCCATCGAAAAGTGCTCACTTTATACTCGAATTTGGTGCTCCGAGGGCGCGAGGATTGGCTCCTTGGTACGACAGACTACTCCTGATAGGCTCAGGGACACTTTACAAACCTTACGTGAAACTTCTTGGTACTCGCTAATCCGCGCGGTGTAAGTTCGCGGGAATTCGGCGGCTCGGCCAAAACCGCCGTTTCCCAGAATCGAACGAAATAGAGTCCTCGCTCGCGCGAAAACTCTGGCAGGGCCACAGATAACCCACAGGTTACCCTGCCCTAAGATGAAGGGAGGAATCCTTCGGGCTGGGAATTCCTCTGCCAGCCCATAACACTAATGCCCATTCTTACAGCGCGTACTAAGGTGTACTACGCGAATGGGTGACACACAAAACGTCGGGAATCCCGCACGTTGCCACAACGGTGGATCAACAGCGAGGGCAGAAGGAAAGTGAAGCCGGCTCTTCCGCACCCCCAAGCCCTGTCCGGAGCAGGCAAGTGGGTGTCCCTCTGACCCTACCGACCGAAAAATCGGCGGATTCCGACGGCTAACCGCAGCAGCGGCCAAGAAATTCCTATAACGAGAATGTCTAAAATAAAAGCAGCGTCTGTGTGAAGCGGCCCTGGCTACACGGCGATGCGTAGCCCGCTGATCCCAATGTTGCTGCTCTTTTCCCCATACTTGGAATGGGTGGTAGCTGTAACTGCTAGAATATAATCGCGAAGAAAGTCAAAATAGGTGACACCAACCAACCAATGCGCGCTCAAGCGAGCCCGCGAACCTTCTATCCCCACCCCGAGCTCCGAGCGCGCCGAAGACGTGCAAGGCGCTGTGTGTCTTTGGGACGGGCAGAAATTTGCCACGTCACAACTCCTCCCCCCCCTGCAGCGGGACCAAACCAAATACTAGGAGTGTTAATAAGGACGTTCCCTTGGGAAAGGGGGGCCCCGGTGGGGCGGATAATCGTAATAAGAGAGGGTTATGTGTCGGGGTACTCGTCCCATCCCTGGGACATAAGGGCTGGCGTCCCTCCACCCGCTCTGGCACCGTGGACAAGTGCGCAGGGTGCACTCCCTTAGGCCGCACCGGTAGCAGAAAATAGTACTAGTGGACGGAGGGTTGTGACATTGCGAGTACCGGTGTCCCGGCTGGTCGCATTTCCAGCATCTACCTTCCTCTGTTGCCCTGGAGGTAGTCGATGGAGCTGGCCCAGGATGAGGGGTGGCGCCGACCACTCGCGACGATTCGTCGGCCTCCATTAAGGTGACCGAGCTGTCCTGTTGCTCCACTACGATAGTGGGGGTGGAGCTTGGGGCCGGTGACGGGGGGTTGTAGGTTTCTTCAGTGACGTCCGGTGCCCCGTCCAGGACACACTCCTTCAGGAGCTCCATCTCTTCGTCCGAAATGATCTCGATGGACGTCATTGAGGAGAATGGGGTGGGTCGGGATAAGGACCCTTCTGTGGCCTCCAGGGCCACGGTGCCCTCGGCATCCTCCCCACTGGGCACCCACTCTGTCTGGGTGGACGCGTCCACCATGACCGGGAAGGGCCTGACCAACTCCCGGCCGGCTGCCACCCGGGAACGGTGGAGGGTGTCCATGGCCTCCCTCAGTCCGGGGAGCATCCCTGGGAAGTCTTCGGCCACCGAGTCGATGACCTCCTCGTACTCGTCCACCCATTGCTGCAGGGCCCCGATAGGGTTGTTGTCGGGCTCCATGGTCGTGGAGTGTTGGTAGGAGTAATTGGAGGGTTCTTTTGGTGGATGGATGGAACCTACGGATAGCAACCAACACCAGCGCAAGATACCAATTAGGAAAAGCAAAACACCAAGCAAGGAAATGTTAATAGGCAAGAAAACGCAAGACACAATGTTAATAAAATCCAGCCAATTATAAAGAAGTGCCAGACGCCAGAAAACACACAAACAGGGAAAAAACAAAAAGATCGCGGATAAGGGACGCTAGACACAAAAGGGAGAACAAAACAAGATATACGCAACACTATTGGGGATGGCAAGGTTTTAATTGATTAGCGTGCACGTTGCCCACGCATTCACCATCCAACGTGCTTAATTCGTATACGTTGGCTCCTAAAATACGCGAAATACGAAAAGGACCATGAAATTTGGGCGCCAGCTTGGCGGTATCAGGAAAATAAAGAAATATTCTCGAGTTTCGCTCGAAAGCAAGGCTCGAGAATAATGTATCGAACTTTTTCGTTAGTGTAGGAGGACTCTGAACCTAAGGGGAGACCGGAATTTCCCAACTCTTATAATTTTCCTCTCACGATAATTTTCCCGATACTTCGGCTCGGGGGATTCGAAGCCTACGATTCCTTAGCACATCCGGAATGGGCGCCAGGCATCAGAGATGCCACTCAAATAGATTCTTTAGGCTTCAAACAGCCACACAAAACTTCGACAAAATAGGCTTCGGGCAGCCACTCAAAACTCTAACACATTCGGCCTCGAACAGCCACTCGACAACTAAGGCGCTAAGGAACGGCAACAGAGAATCTCCCGAGGCGGCTGACAAGATTGCTTCGGCTAGATCAGACAATAAGGAGAGCACGTGGGTTCGACACGAGTGAACAAGCCAGGATTGAGGTAGTTGGTATTTTATTTCGACAATGAAGCAGAAAGAATGGTCTTCGCTCGGGGTGTTCATCAGCAACCTCGGGCGAAGCACGTGGTTGCAAGTTGGACAAGTCGAAAGTTACATGGAGATGATCGATAGCTCGACGCAGTTGACCAGCGCTAATGATTGAACAGAATCCGCAAAATCTGAACTCTATGAAGTGACTCTTGGCTGACGCTATCAACCTGCAGGAAGATCTCAGTCTACACAATATCTCATTCGGAAAAGCAAAGGATCAGACACCAAAAGAGAGATCAAGTCGCGAAAGTGAGAACGGAAGCTTACAGTCGATAGATCGAAAGCCAGAAGGGCTGAGAGACAACGAAGCGGCTAGCTGAGATCCACCGAAGAGAGTGGTCCCTTACAAAGGCTAGCTTGGAAGGATGTTCGCTTACCGCTAGTTTTACAAATCGGCAATGGCGCGAATGAGTGGGATCGGTCGTCTTTCTTCCTTCCTTCCTTCCTTAAAGTACGCTTTAGTCCGCTAGTCTCCCCCTTTGTCCGCCAGTATGTCGCTCGGGGATTGTGAATCGCACGTCCGCTCGCGTTAATCGTCAGCACAAGAGTGCCGAATTCTACGCGCTTTGCCCTAACGTTCGCCTAGCCGTCTTTGTCCCCGAAATCGATCGCTTATTGGTCGCCGGGTCCTACCGCGCGCTCAGGGACTCGCAGTGCCCTCGGACGAACGACGCCAGGACCGTGTGCCCAACAGGGCGCCAACCCCGCTTGGAAGAGACGGCAAGGGAGGTCGTCCTCTTCTGAGCTGGGTGCCTCGGGGTCGCCTGCCTCACCACCCGGTGATCTCCCTCGATGACCTCTTCGTTGGAGACCCCTTCGGAGGCTGCTGACCCCTTAATGTCCGTCCTGGTCGAGCCGATTCCTCTGGGCTGGCAGATTTGGTGACTTCGGGTTCGCAGGGTGGATGGTCGTCCCTGCTTGCTGCTTCCTTATAGGCTCGGACGATAGTATAGACGTAATACATGATTTCTTGATCTCGCTCGAACAGTATTGGAGACGTTATTTGCCGCTGCTACAGCGGCGCTAAATTTGAGTGAGGAGACGCTTTGTGACAGGCGCCAGGCGTAACGTCACAGCGGATACGTGGTGAGCAGCGGACGACATAACATGTAGCCTTTTCCACACTAACTCGCCGAGAGCGAAGTCTCTACGGCGATGTTTCTTATTATAATGGCGGGACTGCTCCTGCGCGACCTGCCGGAGATACTGGGCTACCCACACCCAGAGTCTCGGAAGGTTTGCGGAGCGCTCCCCCCATATTCGGGAGTCACTCATTTCAACAGGGGCTGACTCGTTTTGATTTGCAAAAGTTCCTCCGGGTGTCGGATTACGCCCGAAGTTCAGAAAGGCCGGGGAATAGCTGGTACTAGAATGGTGGGCAGTATTGTATGCGAAACGTAACTGTGGTAAATGAAGGTTCCATTCTTGATGATTTTCATCGATAAACGAGACAATCATTGTCTTAAAAACTCTATTCACTCTCTCGACTGGATTGGCTTGCGGATGGTATGGAGGCGTTGTATGGTGGAGGAAACCGTACGTGGCTGCCAATTGTTCCAAGTCTCGGTTAATGAATTCCGTTCCATTGTCAGTAATTATTATTCACGAAGTACCCCAGCGTGCGAAAATTCAATCTTCCAAAGTTTCCGCGATTTTAGCCCCGGTGACTACGCGGAGTGGTCGGCACTCTACCCTTTAGTAAAGAGGTCTTGTATGACTAAAATGTGTTTATAGCCGTTTCGACTCCGGGTAAGAGGCCCCATCATATCCGCGGCGATCATATCCCACGGCTTGTCCACACGTCGGGTACTCATAAAGCCGATCGGTAGAGCTTGCTCTACCTTGTTCCTTTGGCAAACTATACAACGGCGAACGAACTGAGCAATGGACCGAAACATACCGGGCCAGTAGTACGAAGTGGCAATCTTGCGGTAGGTTTTGTCGATCCCTAAATGTCCGGCTTGCGGGTTTTCGTGCGCCTCCCGCAAGACCTCGCGACGGGATTCTTCCGGTACTACTAACTTCCACTCGTCTAAATCGCGATGCAAAAGTTCCTCCACCAAATGGTTGGTTCCTCTATAATACTTTCCATTCGCGACTTTCCATCCGCAATCCTCCAGTCGGGATAGTTCTGCGGGAAATTCTGGACGGCGCGTAGCCGTCTCTCGCACCAAGAGGGACGTAAGGGGTTCGGGGGAGTTTCGCCCCCCCCCCCCTCTTCCTCACTGTCACTGTGAGCTTCCCCTATAGGGGCTACGATGTCGAGGGGTTCCGTTAGGGGGTTAGATGCTCTAAATTCGCTAAACTCTGATTTTCCCTGATCGCTAGACACAACGTTATTTATCTCGCAAAACACCAAATGATCGCTAGACACCAAATTGTTCGACTTACTTTGCCCGATTTCCACTGGATCGCTAGACTCTAAATTTCCCGATTCGCTAGACACTAAAAGATCGGTAGCGCTAAACACTAATTTATTATTCTCGGGAACGCTAGACTCAGACTTCGGACGAAAGGCGCTAGACACTAAGATTTCGTTTCCCTCGGGCTCGGCAGAGTCGAACATACGCGATAACGCATCTGGTACGTGATTGAGAGCCCCCTTCCGGTAAACCACTTCGAAATCGTCGCCCAACAAATCCAATGCCCAGGGCGCTAATCAGTTTGCAGGACAAACGGAACTTCGAAATTGGGGTACACTAAGGTAGGCGCGGTCGCGACCAACGATTTAAGCTCCTCAAAGGCAAACTGATGTTCGTCTGCCCATTCCCAAATTTGATTTTTCTGCTGTAATCGATGCAGAGGCTCTGCGATAGTAGCGTAACGAGGAATGAATCGCCGATACCAGGGAGTCATACCGAGGAAGCGACGTAGTTCCTTAAGGTTTCGTGGCGCTGGATATTCCGTCAAAGGTGTTACCTTTTCAGGATCTACCCTTAACCCCTCTTTATTCACTAAATAGCCGAGATATCGCACCTCGGCACAATAAAATTCACATTTGTCGGGATTGATCTCCAGCTCAGCTTCTGAGATAGTTCTAAACACGGTCTCGAGCCAAACGAGGTGTTCATCGAACGTCTTTGACACTATTATAATATCATCGAGATATGCAAAGGCGTTTGGCTCCATTTCTGGACCGATAAGTTGGTATAATAGCCGCTGGAAAGTGGCTGGAGCTCCCGTGAGACCAAAAGGCATTCTTACAAATTGATATCAGGACACTCGGTAGAGTCTCGCGCCAAGTAGTAGTTATATATATAGTACAGCGCGCGACTACCGAGGATACTTATCCCGAAGTGTAGCGGTTTCCATCCGCTATAAAACTTTCACCTCGATTTACGAAAAAGTTACTGCTCCACGGATTTATTTCTAAATTTTGTATTTACTCGCTGATTTTTCTGAATCCACTGAGCCAAGAATCAAGCGAATCGGTTCAGTCGTTCAGGAGATATGAATTTCTCCTGCTTATTTTACTCGTGAAAAAGGCAAGGCAAATTAAGATTCAGGGGAACATGTTCCTAAAAATGTGACTTTCACTTTTCTCATACGAGATGGCAGCAAACGGAAATATCGTATTTACGTTACCGATCTATAATCTGTAATCTGTGTCATACCGACACATTGGTTAAGCCGGTTATGCCATGTTTAGTTATGTGCCATAATGGTTATATGACAAAGTCTGATCAGGAGACTCGGTAGAATCTCGCGCCAAGTAGTTAGCTATAGCTATACAGCGCGAGAAGCCGAGGCTACTTATCCCGATGCGTAGCGGTTTTCGATCGATATAAGACTTTCACCTCAATTTCCGAAAAAGTTACAGCTTGCAGGCATAACTTATGAATCAAGCACAGCCTAATTTATTTTTCTGAATCCAATAAGCTAAAGAGCAAGGAAATTGGTCCATGCGTTCAAGAGATATGAATTTCCTCCTCTTATTTTCTCGTGCGAAAATGATTCAGAAGAAGATTCAGACCAAAAATGTAGGTCACATATTTAGCACGCTAGGTGGCAGATCGTATTTATGTTACCGATCTATAATCTGTAATCTGTGTCATACCGACACATTGGTTAAGCCGGTTATGCCATGGTTGGTTATGTGCCATAATGGTTATATGACAAAGTCTGATTTTATTATTTGTTCCAGATTCCATGCTTAATGTAGTTAATAAAAGAGCTATACTGTCCTTGCCCCTGTCCCTCTGATCTTGTCGTTCTTAAGAATTATGAAATGTGTGACGAAGTGTCCTCTCCTAGCGAGCATAAGACCGGAAGGTTGATCATAAGCGCCGTTAGGGAATATAAAAACATAGCCTCCAGGCAAGGTCGACAGTTAATCTAATTTAAAACCTTTGTTTCGCTCCTAATCCTATTTGATTTTCGCGTGAGCCGTTTAGGCACCATAGACCAGGGACGTCGCTTCGCCACCTGCATCCTGGCACCTATCTTAAGTTTCGTCCCCAGCAGCCACGAGACTTCGGCTCGACGTGGAGACTCCATTGCGGATGGTAGCAGCCTACGAAGGATTTCCCATGCAGTTTTGGCCACACCGCGGGAAATCTGGGCGGTTGGGAAGGCACATCCAGGCGGAAGGATTCATCGGCAGCGGCCGCTAGGATCTTCCGATAGCGCAGGGGCACGGCCCTGTTGCGGAGGCTCCCCGAGCCTTGGAGCCCGGACTGCGTTTGGTGACAATATCGGCCACGTCAGGGGTGCAGGGGGAAATTAGAATTAGTCTATTAAAGTCCCGCGCGCGGAAGGAGCGAACACTCGTTGTGTAGATTTTGACAGTGTAGTTACGCGATCAGTAGTGTTCCGCCAGACACCACTCCTCACAATCATTTGGTAAGCGATCCACTTTTGGGACCAATCTATTTCGTTTCGAAGTTTGGCCGGTCAGGGGATTGTCCTGGCCGAGTCTTGTTCACGTCTCGTCCTCGTGCTTCCATAGTAGAAAACACACTGCAGAGATTCCGCGAGAATCCGGTCGACCTTCCTGGAGGACTCCCGTCTTCACGACGAGTCATTCCGTCCACTAGCTTAAGTTTCGCGTCGCGAGGTTCCCTTTGGAAGTTAGGACCACCGCTTATCCGTGAGTCTCGTCGTTCCGAGACCTTCTTACCTGTTAGTTCCGGCCACCGCAGGCCATATAATTCTTTTCCGATCTGCTCCTCACGGGCGCCGTGTAACTCCCGTGAGCGAAGTCCGTTTTCCCGCCGTTCTCCAGTCTCATCTGGTAATTGTAACATCGTAGACCTAGCAATAAACCTCGGGTGCATTATAAATTTTACTGTCTTGGTCGCGTCTCCTGCCGAATCCACCGCTCTCCTCTATTCCGGCCTCTGAGCTGCCGCGGTAGTGAATCCGACTGCGAATCCCCGGAAGTTGTCCGGCTAATAGCCAGTTCAGTTAGCTTTACGTGGTACCGCGGGGTACCTGGCGCCCATCTTTTTAAGGCTTCCGCATTCGTAGTCGAGGGTTAGGGTTTAGTGCGCGTTCCGCCCTTCGGGCGATTCAATTCAGGCGTCTCGAAAGAGCGCTATCAGAATCTAAGTATCGTTTGGTAAATTCCGTCGTCGCGCTAATAGTAATATTTCACATTTTCCTGGGTAACTGGCTGCGGGTAGTTCTATCCCCGAGCAGCCCCAGGAAAATTCCTCACAAATTG